>JAREYC010000012.1:26025000-26250000 GCA_030015325.1 Cryptoblepharus egeriae
TGTATGTGTTACCCTGAGGCACAAAGAAGCATTTGGTGGCCCACTGTGAGATGGACCTTTGGCCTGATCCAGCAGGACTCTTCTGATGTTCTTAAGGGACCTGCATCCTGGTGCACCTCCCTTGCACAGGGTGACCATATAAAATAGAGGACAGGGTGCCTCTACCATTAAGCATTGCATAGGAGAGAGAAGTGAGGCTTTTTGAACCCTTCTATGTTGAGCTAAACCTGCCTTGATTCCCTCTTCTATGCAATGCTTAAAGGCAGAGGCACTCTGTCCTCCATTCTATATGGTCACCCTGCCCTTACAGGAGAGATGGGTTTTGTCCATCAATGCCATTTCTGTTTTCCCTACAAGGAAACAGCCCTAAGGAAGTTCCAGATTTGGCATAAAAAACCTACCAGTATATGAAAAGTGAAGTCAATGAAGCCAAGTTAATAATATTCCTATTATTCTGAACTGGTGTAACCTATTCACACAATCCAGATATGATATATGGAGTCACTGTTGTTTGGTTTGGAAACTGACTTGAGAAGTCAAGTCTGTTTTTTCCTACTGGGGATAACTCTTTCTTCTGGGAAGAGAGTAAGAATGGATAGATCTTATCCGACATTTCAGATTTTTAGAACCTGAGCACAAAGTCCTACCCCTATTGATGGGGTCAAACAAAGTCTTTGTTTGACCCCATCAATATTGATTATCTCTGCAGCCCTAACCACACTCTCCTTAGAGTAAGTCCTATTGAATTTGGGACTTACTTCTGAGTAGACATGCTTAGGATTGCACTGTTAGAGTTGCTGTGCTCTCTCATACATGAAGTTTCCTTTTAGTTATCTTAGCTAATAACCATCCACTGTCCACAACATCTATGTGTTGTTTTTTCAACCAATCCAGGTTGCGAACACTACTCCATATCTTGTGGAAGTATGTTCTGTAAGTTAACATGATACAGCCTGAAGTCTATGCACCTTTAGTTCATCTTTCCAGTCTCCCTGGGAAAACAGAAAATATCTATATCTATATCTACATCCATATCTATCTATCTATCTATCTATCTATCTATCTATCTATCTATCTATCTATCTATCTATCTATCTATCTATCTATCTATCTATCTAGTCCATTCATAATTTTCTAGGGGAGTTAAAAACATGATAAACAGGCGCTGTATATAAAGGAAAGGTGAATGTGTGGGCACCTGGAGTGATAGATGTCAGAGGATAAGGCAACCATATGTGTCTGCCCATCGGTGCTTATTGATTGCCTTAAAACACGGCAGTCCTGCAGTGAACCAATGGCCTTGTAGCATGTGCTGGTATTCTTGCCACAAATGTTGGACTTGGCAGACCTCTGTCTTTCTTGCCAAGACACCTCTCAGGGACAGGCACTCAATTTGGGTTGACTTGAGTCAAGGTGTGCAAAAATGTTATTTTTGACAACAACCTGAGCTGAGTTATATATGTCATTAACCTTTACTTGACTCATGACTTGGACCCATTGACTCTAAAAATGAATCTAGACACAAGTCCCTACTATATGTGTGTGCTCACTTACTTTTTGTCACTATTACTCACACCAAAGACCAGTCCTTGACTTGTAACTCAACTTATTTCTCATTGTGATTCATGGCTCAGACTCAAAATTTTTCACAAGTCATAAAGGCCACATGTTATGACTCATGAGTCAGATCATGGGGCACTGATTCATGACAGGGGCTGTGGGTGGCATAAGCGGTTAAGGCGCTGTGCCTGTTAATCAGCAGGCCAGGGTTTGAGACCCGGGTTGGCCCCACAAGACAGGGTGAGCTCCTGTCCTTAGCCCAGCTCTGCGATGCCAGCTGGATCCACTGGTATTGGCTCTGCCTTTCCATTGGACTAATTCAGTGGCATAGAGAGGGGGGATCTGCTGCTTGGGTAACAGCCTATCCTCCATATCAATCTACCCAGGCCTTTGTGCTTCGCATGCAGTGTATGCAGCGCCGAGCATGATACCATAGTCTTCCAAGACTGACGGAGGCCTGATTCATGACTCACAACCAGTTCTGTTGCTAGGCCTCATCCACGTACCAGCATTCTTTTATTTATTACCTCCTCCATCAGAATGGCAATGTTTGGTTAATTTGTTGACTGGATTACTAAAGGAACATTTTGATTGACTAAACAGTTTCCTCTCCAACTGCATCGGTCAACAGATTTGTAAAAATAAAATCTAAATTGTTTTTCAATATAAGTGCCGCCTAGGAGAGACATTCCATACGGTGTGTTTCAGAATGCCTCTTCAATGGGGGAATTGCTAAGAGATTACCAGTTTATCCAAAAATAAAACTATTTTTTTTCTCTTTTAAATGGGGGGTTGGGTGCAGATTTAGATAGATTTAATTGATGAAATCATTGGTGGATCAACTATAACTCATACAATTCATAGTATCAGATTTCTTTAATTGGGGGCCAACTCAAATTGGAATGGATGTTCCTTCCTTTAATTAGGCATTGTGTGAGGAATTGCTGCTCAGCCACCCTGCTTTAGGTTAATTAAAGGCTGTTATGGAATAACTAAGCTACTGTATGCAATACTGGCTGTCTATTCATGGTTATCTCTCCATTGCTTCTCCCAAGGACTTACATATTGCTCCCAGGTGGTCTTCTAGGCTGCTTAGGTTCAGCCGGTCACCTCAATTGCCTGGTGATGAGCATTATTATTGAGGCTTCACCATTGATTCATTGGGATTCAGGACTGGCCCACGAGGTCCTAATTCTGAGTAAGGGTGCCAGATTCTACTACTGGTGTTGTTACTCCCCTCCCCCTCTTACTTCCTACTTTTGAAAAAGGAGAACCTAGAAGAATATGGCACATGGTGGGCCACAGCATCTTCTATTTGAGCCTAGGGAGTGGCCTTAGGAAGTTGTTGAATGGAACTACTAATGGAAGTTGTTGAAAAGATAGAGGTTAGCACCCCACTCCCAACAAAATTCTTGCCTTGAGGCAACTAGCTCAGGGTTCAGTACTGAGCTGGGCCCCCACTGGTGGGTACTGGGTGTCAGAAAATACAACTGCATAAGGCACATCTGCAACACCTTTGACAAATCAGTACCAAATACCAGTTGGTACTGAGACCATCAATAGCCAGATGCTGTCAGAACATAGGTAAAGAGTTCTGGGTGGCAGGCTTTGGGAACAGGGGCCAGTGTTGGTGTTCTGGGGTGGGAGGAAGGTGAGACTAGAGGAACTGGGAAGATGTCTGGCCTTCTCACAGAATTAATACAGAATCTCTCATGGCACCGCCCAGGCAGGACCACCTGAGGCCCCCCCCCCCCCCGTGCCTGCTGCTTCCCAACCTGATGGCCAGAGATGCCATGCAGAAACTTCCCAGATTTCAGAAGGTCTTCAAAGGCCTCTGGAGGGTCTTTAAATGATAGCCACAGGTAGCCTGTGTGTGTATGTGTAAAAATATAAAGGTAAAGATGTCCCCACAGGTTGTACTGCTAGTCGTGACTATCTGATGTGTTGGCCTTCCATTTGAGCTTTTGGTGATGGTACCCGCTAAAAAATTAGTTTGTACACTTAAATTATAAGGTTTTTGTCCTGAAAAGGTTACAGTGTATATATTAGGACAGTGGTGACATACAAGGAGGAGAGCTGGATAAAACAGAGAAAGTAGGAAAACTTCTGTGAAACAGCCTGGGTGAAGAGTCATGCTTTAATTGTGAAATAAGAGGTGAGAACAGGGGCTTATTGAGATTCACAGTTCGGGCTGCAATCCTGAACATACTTTTATGGAAGTAAGTTCCATTGAACACAATGGGGCTTCTGAGTAGACACAGATAGGATTGTTCTGTAATTCTGTTCAGTCTCTCCATTAATGTCCCCAAGCAGTCCTTCTCCTCTTAAGGTTGCCATATGTCCTGAAAAACTGGGGACTGCCCTGGTTTTTGGGATTGCATTCACATCCTGGCAAGTTTGACAGGGGGTCCTGTCCCAGTTTTGTGGAAGAAAATTATGGCAACCCTATTTTTGATGTCAGTGTCCTTTGTATGTAGAGAAACGCATGTTCTCCCTTCCTCTTTTAGTTCAAGAAGAGAAACTGACCAGAAATTTATTCCTACAAGGCAAACAATAAACACATTGTTGTTCATCACTGAAGACTCACCTGGTGATAGGAACTTGTGAACCTGCCACAAGCCATTTATGAACCAAGCCCTCCATGTAGCCCATTCCGGGGCAAGGTATTCCCCCTGTTAGCAAAGGAGGGCATATCTTAACCTATTGACACTTCCACACTTCCAGTGGTGTTGTGGGGAGGCTGGTACATATCTGTGTTGTGGCCTAACCATCATTCCCAAGGAGCAACTCAGAAGATTTGCTCCAGGCCAGCATGGCCTGACTTGTGCCAGGACTTATGCTGGCCTAACTAGGGTTAGGATTGCAGCCTCAGTTGGAATCCCCCTAAAAGTTCTTCCTGAACTTTTCCCCTCCTCTCTTGAACAACCCAAACTTATGTTCTTTTGAAGGTCAGTAGACTAGTTTTAAGATTCAACCACGGAGGGAAAATTGAGAACTTGGAGTTAACCAGACTCTTCCTTGGAGTCTTGAAAATTGGATTTAGCCAAACTAAATCAGTACTCAGTTGATGAACTCAGTTGAGAAGGATGTGTGTGTATGTGTTGTGTGTGTAGCTCAAGGCTGTGGGGGGTAACTTTTCTCTCAGCTGTAGGCTTTGACCTTTGATTCTTCAGATCCTGGGATGTTCCCAGGGTTGATCTCTAAAGCAGATGGAGGTGTCAAAGGAATGAGCTTGAGAAGGAAACAGCAGAGATATATAGAGTTGGACAGGGCAATTCATTGCAACATCCTTATTGGGTTAACAGCAGTGAATGGGACCGGCTGTTGGTGGCTTCTTGTTCCCTGGGTGAGGTGCTTAGAAAATGAGGTAAAAATAAAAAATAAAAGAAAATAACCACCCTCCTTTCCTTCCATTGAAGAGGGTTTTGGGGGGAGCAGGTGAAATGCCTCAGTTTCCCACCTAGCATGGGGAGCCTAAGTACTTGCAACTGAATATTCCTCTTCTTTTATCTCTCTCCTCTTCTCCCTCAGGCTGCAATCCTAAAGACACTTTCCTGGGAGTAAGAGCCATTGAATACAATGGGGCTTATTTTTAAGTAGACATGGTTAGAATTGTGCTCTTAATGTCGATTGTAGGCACCTCGGAGCAAGGGTTTCCTAGGATTTATTTATTTATTTGCAAAATGTTCTTTTAGTTAAGTGTCATGTCTATCAATAACAATCTTTTGCAGCAATATTTGTGAATCTCTGCCCCAGATAACTGGCAAAGAGGCACTTTAAAAAATGGTGCCCTCTTATATTTGGCAGGGGAAAGTAACTGTCCCTCTTCATCCCCCGCTAGTGTCACTTCTAGATTTGTCTTAGATTGTGAGCTCTTTGGGATCAGAGAACCATTTACTGATTATGTTTTAATTATATTTATTGAATCACTCCTGTTGAAAAGTAGTATATAAATACTGAATAAAAATATAAATATCATCAATAGCAATAATAATACCCCAAGTCCTTGGGAAGGACTGGATATCCAACATGCAAAATCCAGCCATCAACATCTGCTGGGCTGTGTCTAACAACAACAACATGTTTTTGTAGCTGCAGTAAAAAGAAATCTCTCTTTTGGGCCACGATCCTGAAGACTTCTTAAACCATAGAAGTCAGTAGCACTGCATGAGATTGTTTGCAACGCTATGTAACCTTTCTTATAAGAAAAATCAAACAATTGGATACAAAAGGTTTAATAGCAGAACATATGCATGTCTACTTAGAAGTTAGTTCCATTGTGTCCAGTGGGACTTAACTCCCAGGAAAGTGTGTATAGGATTCAATGGCTGCAATCCTAAACACACTTTCCCGGAAGTAAGACCCACTGAACACAATGCAGCTTACTTCTGAGTAGACATGGTTAGAATTGCACCGAATTCTGAGTGAACCTAAATAAATCTGGGCCACATGTGACCTAAGTTGTAGCAGATGAATGTGCTAGAAAAGAACGGCGTTGTCTGTAAGATCTGGAATCTACATGATTCTTATTGGGGGACTCAAGAGAGCATCTATACAGTGCAAGAAAACAAAGAGGCTATGGCTGCAATCCTAAACATACTTTCCTGGGAATAGGCCCCTTTGAATTCAATAGGACTTACTTCTAAGTAGAAATACTTAGGATTGCACTTTTTCCTACAATGGATCCCATTTACCAGTTTTCTCCTTCCTCACCACCTTAGCTTAGCCAGGCCCCTAAACAAATAGGTTCCCATTCCCCCTATTCTCCCTATGGAGAGATCCTGAACATATTTTTCAGTGGTTGACCTCCAATGAGGACCACCTTTCAAAGAGGAGGCAACCACATGCTGAAGGGCCTAACAGGACTTAGGTTAAAAGGAACTGCCGATCTGTCTGGTCTACCATGCTGTGTGCTACCATTATATGCAGGGTTGCCATATGTTCCGAAAAACAGGGACAGTCCAAATTTATTTTTTTAGGACTGTATTCGCATACTGGCAAGTGTGACAGAGGGTCCTGTCCAGTGGTGGGCACAGGCAGGTTCGCACCTACTCTATAGAACCGGTTCTTAACAAGAGATAGGACATATAAAGTTTAAAAATAGCCATTTAAAAGTGGCTGCCAGATGGGCAGAGAACCGGTTCTTAAATTTTTTGAAGCCCATCACTGGTCCTGTCCCAATTTTGTGGAAGAGAATTATGGCAACCCTAAGATGCCCTAACAGGAACCTCACAAGCCAAGGTTCTGTGCCAAGCGGTGACTCCAAGTCCAGCCTAAATAGTTTTGTTCTTCAAGAAGAATCAGGAATCGAGGGAATATTTAAAACATCTGCAGGTTAACTTCACATCTTCTAATGCAGTGATTTTCAACCAGTGTGCTGTGGCACACTGGTGTGCCATGGCTAGTCCTCAGGTGTGCCATGGGAATTTGGGGATTGGCATTAATTTATTGGAAAATTGGGGGGTTTGAACAGCCTGGTGTGACTTGTCAATGATAAAAACAACTGATGGTGTGCCTTGAAAATTTCAGTGCCATGAGATGAAAAAGATTGAAAATCACTGTTCTAATAAGTTCTTTTTTAAGGGGGAGAGGCAGAGACCACAAAGTGGGACTAGTCCTCTCTGCTCCTTATGGTAACACTCTCTTCTCCAATGCACTGGCACCATCAGGGTCCTGAAGCCACAGCTCCCTCTCCTTTGCTCAGCTCGCCAAGCACCCTCAGTTAGCACCCCAGGGTAGGCCAGGAACTCTGCCTCTCCAAACCACTCCAAGTGGAACAGATTTTTGTGTGTGTGTGTCTGAGTTTAATTTGGGGGCTGATTTGAATATTGCAGGGGAGGAAAAAGGAAGAAGACGACGAAAAGCCTGGGCAGAATAAGAAGATAAAACACACAGATTGTGATAATAATAAAAATAATATTAAAGGGGGAAAAAGGAGGCTGTGCAGGGTTGTGTGTGTGTGTGTGTGGAAACAAGGCGAGGCGTTCTGGCGTCCGGAATGCGAGTCTTGTACGTCTTATTATCAAGTTAATTAAAGCTAGCATCTGACAATGTCACTCGGCTGTAGAAAAAGGGATTTAAATGCAACGTCTCCCAGGACTGTGTGTCAAGGGCTGCTTTTTCTCTTTCTTCTTTTTTCCTCTCTCTCTCTCTCTCTCTCTCTCTCTCTCTCTCTCAATGTACTTCTGCAGGCCTGGTTAGACGACCAGTGGGTACTGGAGGGCTTGCCTGCAATTGGCAAGGAAGCAATTATTTGAAATTTTGATGTTGGAAATCAAGAGAGAGAGAGGGGGGGAAAAAAGAGAGAGAATGAGGAGTGAGAATGAAACGATTCCTCTCATTTGCCTGTGTTTTGAAACGATGGAGAGCAATAGAAAGCGATATCAAGGAAGGGCTGAATCAAAGGGCCCCTTTCTGCCCCCCCATGAAAGGCAGCACTCAAACACTTTAAGAGAGGGGTTTTTTTGAACCTTGACAAGGATCCTGGAAAGATGAAACAAGGAAAAGAGGAGGGGGAAAAGGAGGGGGAAAAAAAACCAAATTATTATTGCAAAGTCGATTTTTTTTTTCCTCCTCCTCCTTTCTTTTTTTGCAAATGCACCCATTGAAATGCACAGAGCCGGTTGCTGCTCTCGAGGTCAAGTGACGGACGGATTGTATGCTTCTCCATAATAATATTAATTAAACAATTTGCATGCTAATAAGGTAACAATTATCAGGGCTTCTGTTGAAAGATTCAGGTTATTACAACACGCCAGTCTGAGGGCCAAAGGTCAGGGAGTGAGAGGCGAGAGAAATTTCAACTCAAATTAACATTCTGTCAGCTCCGGAAAATGGGATAAATAAAGTCGAATTAATTCATTATAATAAAGAGGGGGGAGGAAGAGAGAGAGGAGGGGGAGGGACAGATCCACCCCCCCTTCTGCTTGGCAGGATTGATTACCGTTCTGTATTCCAAAACACGCTCCTCTGGCATTCCTAGCCTGGCAGCCCCAGAAAATGAAGCCTTTATAGCTACAGGCAAAAACTTGCTCCAGTGGCTACAGTTTACATTGAGTATTTATAGGGAAAGGAATTAAATTATGCTGAAAAGGGAAGCCCTTGGCCTCTCACCCCACAATCCAGAGTTGGGAGTGTGTGTGTGTGTTTGTGTGGGTGGAGGCACTGGATTTTATTTTTGAAGGTAATCATTAAACTACCACCTCCAGGAAAGCAGAGAATAGGGTGGGAAGGAGGCAGGGCTGCCTTGTAGGACATTCAATTAGGGGTTGTTTGGGGAGAAGATGGACCAGCCCTATTAGGACCATCCAGAGAAGCCGTGCAATCCTAATCGTGTCTACTCAGAAGTAAGTCCCATTGCGTTCAATGGGTCTTACTCCCAGAGAAGTGTGTTTAGATTTGCAGTCTGAGGCTGCAAGCCTAAAGCCACTGTCCTGGAAGTAACAGTGCAATCCTAACCATGTCTACTCAAAAGTAAATCCCGTTGTGTTCAATAGGTCTTACTCCCAGGAAAGTGTCTTTAGGATTGCAGCAAGCACAATGGGGCTTACGTTTGAGTAGACATGGTGATAGTTGTGCTCTAGGACTGGCTTGCTGCGGGGGGTATGGATGGAGGTTCATCCCTCTGAACCTTGGCCCCATACCAGGGTTTGGGAATGTGTAACAACACAATCCTGACCAGGTCTACTCAAAAGTAAGCTCCACTCAAAAGTGTTCAATGGGGCTTACTCCCAAGAAAGTGTCATTAGGCAGATTTGCCGCATGCTGCAATCCTAAAGGCACTTTCCTGAGAGTAAGTCCCATTGAACCAATGGGGCTTACTTTTAAGTAGACATGGTTAGGATTGTGCTCTCTCTTGTGTTCTTCTTTGCAGTAGACAATGAATGCAACCCAATAACACTTTCCTGGGAGTAAACCTCACTGAACACAATGACAGCTACTTCTGAGTAGGCATAGTATTGTACTGAATGTCTTTATCCCCAATGTGGCCAGATGTGAAGAGGAAAAGAAGTCCAAAATGTAGGACACCCAAGAAAAAATGTAGGACACGACAAAATAAAAGCTAAAAACACTCCAATGTATATGTGGTTAATTCAAACACCATGGCTGCAATCCTGGGAGTAAGCCACATTGAACTCAGTGGAACTTTCTTCTGAGTAGACACAATAAGAATGCACTGTATATTACTTAACAGTAAATTTAAACCTATTACATGAAATTTATTCATTGCAAGAAGACTATATGCAGCCTGCTCACAAGTAAAAGGAGAACATTAAAGATTTTTTTCCAGGATACAAGGCTCAAAAAGAGGACTTGTCCTGGAAAAAGAGGACCTGTCCTGGACAAAGAGGACATATCATCTTATTCCCTGCTTAGTCCCATTCTAAAATGGAAATATGTATCCAGTGTAAATTCCACTGTCTAGTTTAACAGATTTAAACAAGAGGAGCTTGTTTGTTCCTTAAATAAATCTCTTCAATAAGTAAAACGGATGAGTTTCTTTTATCCGCGATCTTTCTATGTGGTCTTTTATTTTTGCTGTTGTTTTGGGGTCTCTTTTTGGGAGATTCTCCTTTTGGGAGATTCTCTTTTTGGGAGATCCTTTCAAAAGTCAGAGTAAAGCAGGTTTTAAAGGCGCAACTTGCGCCTCTGCATAACTCGTGAGGATCCCCAACTTTCCTAAAAGGCAGGATAGAAGTAATTAAGGGCCCAATCCTATGCATGTCTACACAAAAGCAAGTCCCATTGTACTCCATAGGGCTTACTCCCAGGAAAGTGTGGATAGGACTGTAGGATTGAAATAATTCCTCTTACTTGGATGCCTGACCGTCAAAGGGAAGATCTGGAGACATCCGAACTCTGTGGTTTAATTTGCAGGCCCTTCTTGGGCAACTTTGGCTGAAATCCTAAACACACTTTCCTGGGAGTAAGACTCATTGAACACAATGGGGCTTACTTCTGAGTAGACATGGCTAGGATTGTGCTCTTAGGCGCGTTCAATCCTATCCACATTTACTTGGGATTAAGTCCCACTGACTTGAGTGGGGCATGTAGAGGATTGGGATCTAAAGCCGGCGCGCCTTGTAAAGCCCAACCATATCCAGATTTTCCTGGGAGTTAGTGACCATTGACTCTAGTGGGACTTACTTCTGAGTCGACACGCACAGGCGCACCGCTTCTAAGTGGCTGTCACAATATTTTAGGGCGATCTCTCCAGCCAGGAACCCCACGTTCCGCAGCAGAACCCCAGTCATGGAAAGAAGGCCTGCAGGATTCAGAGGCACCTACTCGCGAGTAGACCTGCAGCGGCCCCCTACTGAAGTCCTCCCTTGGAAGAGAGCTGGAGTGATCCCAGGGAGTGATTTACTCTCAGGGAAACGAGCAGGAGATGGAGAAGCTTCCCTCCCTCTCCCAAAGTTGTGGGTCCGACTCTCCTCTTTGTGGGATTTCCCCAGCGGGGCTCCTTCTACTGCAGGGCTGGACCCGATGGAGCGGGTCCCTCGGTGTTCTGGGCGGTGGCAGCCGGGTTTGGGGCTTGTAATTAAATTAGGCTCGGGCGCTGGCAGGCAAACTGGTTTGGGGTTCAGCCCTGGTCTTCGAGCGCACGCTCCGGACCTACTCCGGATCGGGTCCCTGGGTTTGGACTTGACGCGACTTCCCCCGGAGTAAGAGGTCTCCCCTCCTGGTGGCAGCCTCGACCGACCCCTGGACGCGTGTCAAGGAGCATCCGCAGCCAAAGCACCCCAAGTCAGGGTTGACGACTTCAGAGTCCGATCCTCTGCACGTCTACTCAGGTGTAAGTCTTACTAGAGTCAATGGGGCTTTGCGAGGATAGACTGGAGCCCCAAACCCGGACCTTTTACGCATAGAGAAGGATGACTCGAGATACTCCAAACTTAGACTGCAATCCTAAAGACACTTTCCTGAGAGTAAGAACCATTGAACACAGTGGGACTTACTTTTGAGTAGGCATGGTTAGGATTGTGCTCTTTAGTATACCTTGTAAGTAGAAGAGATACTCTTATTTCTTTCCAAGCACATGTGAACCCACCATTTCCACCTCCGGATAAGTAGTGATGGGCTCCGAAAGTCAATCTCAGTTCAACGCTGAATAATGTGGCTTTGATTGTGTCTCACCAAACTTTGTGACACATGTGCATTATATCTCATGTACATATAGAGATATGCACATACTGTATATATGTATATATGTAAAATAAATTAGCGATATCATATTAAATAATGATTTTAAAACATTTTAAAATACTTAAATTACAATAAAAGGAGTTACTTTTCATTCACCCTGTGTGTGTGTGTAAGTAAGTATATAAACAAGTAAGTAAACAAACTTAGGAGAAGATTTGTTTCTCCATACAGGGAACCTCAAACTGTATCTGTATCTATATGTTTATATAGATATAAATAGATAGAGATAGCTATATAAATAAATATAAATATCTATTTATAGAGGTGTGTGATGATAGATAGATAGATAGATAGATAGATAGATAGATAGATAGATAGATAGATAGATAGATAGATAGAATAATTGCCTGTTTTGGAAAACAAACCTTCCCATAAATTTACTCGCGTGGTTTCAATGCTCGCATCCATACCTTCCCATATTTAGAGCACGATCCTAACCATGCCTACTCAAAAGAAAGCTCCTTTGTGTTCAATGGCTCTAACTTCCAGGAAAGTATTGCAGCTTTAATCTCCTTATGTGCCAACTCAGAGCCCAATTCTGCATGTCTACTCAGAAGTAAATCCCATTACAATTCATGAGACTTACTCCCAGGAAACTGGTATTATGTATCGATATACCTCTCAATACCTAATAAACTTCCCCAGCCCACCTTTTCTGGGCCTGCTTTTTTCTGCTAAATAGACTGCTTTTTAATTAGACATCCTCTGGCCCCCATTCATAATTTAATGGGTTTTTTTCCTCCGGATCAATAGGGGATGGCGTTAATTATTGCGTTGATTGATAAGATCGGATGGGGCTAGGGTGTGATATAAAAGAGACTTCTCCCCCTGCCTGCCTGGTGAGACCCCCCTTTTTCTCTGAGCCTTTCCAATCCCCCCTTCCTGCGCCAGAGAAGCCTGAGAGGAGATGAAAAGGCTTGTAGTTTTAAATTCATTGTGACAGGTCTGGAAAGAGAGGATGATGAATCTGCTATTATTGGATCAGTCTATTTGCCGCTCAATGTCTCCCTATAATTGGAGCAACATCACTTTAAAGGTTCAGGGAGTCGAGCGTTTCTGGTGTAGACGGAGAAGAAGACGAGGCAGGCGGGGGGGGGGCGTATGTGTGTGTGTGTTGGGGGGGTTGGAGGGAGGAGAAAGGGGGGAGAGAGGAGCCCTCTTTGCACAACACAGCAGCCAAGGTTTGAAAGGGGAAAATCTATTAGTGATGGAGGGGTGGGGACAAAACACACACACTGCACCCTCCACCCCTCTACTGGTAGCGTAGCTAGAGGGGGGTGAAGCAGCCAGTTTTGGAGGGAGGCGTGAGAGGGGTCCCTCCCCTTCGGAGCTGTTCCAGGACTGGGGGGGAGAACCAATTGGACCTGTAAGGTTGGAACGTTGGGGGGCTGAACGTTCTATGGATGGAACGTTGGGGGGGGTTGAATGTTCTAAGGATGGAACGTTGGGGGGGACTGAACGTTCTATGGATGGAACGTTGGGGGCTGAACGCTCCAAGTGGGAAGGTGCAGTGGCATAGCTAGAGGGGGGTCGAAGCAGTCAGTCTCACCCCATACAACTCTGTTTGCCACCCCACCCCACCTGGAATAGCTCCAAAGGGAGGGACTCCCTCCAAAACTGACTGCTCCTCCCCCTTCTAGCTACGCCACTGATCTCTCCCTACCCTCATCTCCTTGATGGCCCTTCTCTCCCCCCCTTACTCCAGGGGCTGGAGTTCTTATCAGAGCCCCCTCCCCAGCTCCTGGCTCCCCTCCCTCTCCCCCTCCTTGCTTGTCTTGTTGTGACAGCTTTGATATTGTTTATTGAGGGTGGATGTCAGGTATAATTAGCAATCGATATGGAAAACGGTGGGTCCCCCCCTGCCCCACACGTCTCTGACGTCAGGACCGATTAAGGCTTCTTATTGGTCCCAAATTCCCCGGGCTTGAGCCTAATTATTGGGAGGACTGATGTTGATCAAGTTAAAGCGCCCGGGCGCCCACCGGCATGCGCCCTTCTCGGTGCGACCCTCTCCCCACCGCCGGTGCGCTCCTCCGGCGGTGGCAGGGGTGGCATCAGTGGCATCAGCCCCGCTGAGAGCCTCAGGAGCCCCCCCAGGCCCCCCAGCATGGACAGCCGCCTCCTGGAGCACCCCCATGCCCAATTCGGAGGCATGGTGGGCTTCCCCTACCCCCTCGGGCACCACCACGTCTATGAGCTGGCCGGGCATCAGCTCCAGTCCGCAGCCGCTGTGCCCTTCTCCATCGACGGATTACTCAACGGGTCCTGCGCCGCTGCAGCTGCCGCCGCCGCTTCGGTGGTCAACCCGACCCCGCTTCTGCCCTCTGGCTGCGGAGTCAACGGGGACAACCAGCCCTTCAAGCTCTCCGGTAAGGAGGAGCCCTCTAACCCTCGGATGCCCCCCAGTCCTCGACCCCCAACACTCACCCCCACCCTTCAACTCTCTGATACCCCCAATCCTCATCCCCAGATCTCACCCCAACCTTCCCCCCTCTGATCTTATCACCAACCCTCACCCCTCTGGTAACCCCAACCCTCACCCCCTCTGATACCCCCCAGCCCTCATCCACAACCCTCACCCCCAGATCTCACCATTAACCATTCTGATACCCCCACCCTTCGATCTCCAACCATCACCCCGAACATTCATCCCTCTGATGCCACTCGCTTCCAACCCTCACCCCAACCTTCACTCCTCTGATCTCATCACCAACCCTCTAATGCCCCATTGCCCTGGCCCCCAAGCCCTCATCCCTAGACCTCACCCCCAACCTTCACTGCTCCAGCCCCTCGCCCCCCAATCATCACCCCCAGATCTCACCCAACCCAGATCTCAACCCCAAACCTCACACCCAGTCCAGCCTCCAAGCCTCACCCCCAGTCCTGGCGTTGGTCCGAGGGTTCTCTAGGAGCGGGGCGGCCGGGCTCCTGGCCCTGGACCCTGGATCCACGAGAGAAGGGGAGCAGGCTCTGCATGGAGCGCTGGGGGGGGGGCACCCCGGCTTCCAGACAATGGCCAGGGCGCGGAGAGAGCCGGTCATGAACAGGCCCCTGGCTTGACAATAGATCTACCAGCCCTCCTTCCTCTTTTCCTTGCCAGGCTGTGGCCAGAGAGCCCCCCTCCTTTGTAGGCCTTCGTTGCAAATAGAAATGTCCAGTAGTGTTCTCTATCAAGCCTAGCCGTGTCTACTCGGGAGGAAGCCCCATTGTGTTCACTGGGACTTACTCCCAGGAATGTAGGTTATGGATTGCAGCCCTGGGGGCCCTGTTCACTAGAGGAAGCCTTATTGCAGCCCTATTGACTACAATGGGACTTACTTCTGAGTAAACATGCATAGGCTTAAGCTGAGGAAGGACCGAAGGCCGTTTCCATGAGCCATGCGCTTCCTTGCTTCATAGGGCCTTGGAGGAATCCCTGGAGCCTCTTCTTGCCATTGCCAACCACCCCAATAAATGAATCGGGAACCCCTGGCACCCCCGGGGGACGGGTTAGAGACTGTTTCCAAGGCTCCTTCCCGCAATAGGGTTTTCCTGGCCAAGGCAGGCCGAGAACCGGGTTGCCTCCTGTTTTGGGGGCCTCGCTGGGCCAAAGAGAAGTTCTCAAAGGGGAAGGGAGAAGAAGGGTGGCTGGGAAGGGGGTGCTGAGGGCCTGGGAAGGGTCAGGATGGAACCGCTTGGACCAGAGAATCCCTCGCAGGAATCAAAGTGGTCAGATGGCCTTTTCTTTTTAAGGGGGAATTTGTCTGCCCTAAAATCCCAACTGATCCCCTTTTAATTCTAGAAATTTTTGAGGTGGGGGCGTCTTCTTCTTAGCAAACCTCACAGAGTAACACGTGTTTTATTTTTCCAACAACTCCCACCCACCCACCATCACGCACGTGGGAAAGAACCACCATCAACTCGCAACTGGGGTGCTGACGACCCCGGAATCGTGTTGGAAGGGAAGGGACCCTCTGGTCCGATGCCCCATCTCGGATCACAGCCACCTCCCCCCCGCCCGTCCCATCCCAGTGAATGAAGGGGCTGGTCTTCTAGGGTTGGGTTTTGGTTAGAAGAAGAAAAACCTCTAATCGCTGCGATGTAAAGTTGGGGGGGGGGGTGTCGGATAGGGGGCTTGCTTTGTTTACAAACAGGGAAACATCAGAGAATCCGGATTAATAGTAATATTAATAAACTTTATTTGTATCCATTAAAACAGTGGTTGTGTTAATAGTGTGGATTAGCGCCTTCTTTCTGGGGCCCAATCCTGTCCAACTTTCCTTGTAAAGGGAACACATCTTCCCTATTTTGAGAAAGCCCTACTGATTGCTCCTCCACCATAAGATGCAACTCACACCCCCTCCAATTACAGCAGCTTTGGAAAATTGGACCCCTTTGCCAAGGAGGGCAAATTGGGCACAGAGCCCAATCCTATGTATATATGTTCAGAAGCAGGTCCCATTAGAGTCAATGGAGTGGACCCCCAGGTAAGAGTTGATGAGATCCCAGCCTGCGTTCTAGACTTAGAGCACAATCCTAACCATGTCTACTCAAAAGTAAGCCCCATTTTGTTCAATGGGTCTTACTCCCAGGAAAGTGTCTTTAGTATTGTAGCTTTACTGTTAAAATAATGATCTTTCTCCTTATTTCCCAGACTCGGTGGATCCTGATAAGGAAAGCCCCGGTTGTAAGAGGCGAAGGACGCGCACCAATTTCACCGGCTGGCAACTGGAGGAGTTGGAGAAGGCTTTCAACGAGAGCCACTATCCAGACGTGTTCATGAGGGAGGCCCTGGCGCTGAGGCTGGACCTGGTGGAGTCCAGGGTACAGGTAAGGACAGGGACAGGCGCAGAGTCCCATCCTATCCAACCTTCCAGCCTCAATGCAGCCCCAACACCAATGAACAAATGATCCCTTACCTGCTTGAGGAGACCTCCAGGATTGTGTCTCCCCGACAGGAGTGACATCAGTACTGGGGATTTAATTAGGACATGGCCCAGAGAGGGGGATCCGTTCAAAGTAGCGCACCCGAAACATCCCCTATAGTGCCAAGAGGGAAGAATGGCTCATCGGTGGGCCTTTGGGGTGACATTGTGCTCCTACTTCCAGAGAAACTTGCCTTTTTTGGGAACGGGAGGGGGGAATCTCTGATTTTCCACCCATATTTACGAAGTGCATTTAAAAAAATAGAAATAAATGAGTGGAAATTATTTTTTGAATTTTATTACCATTTGGGGCAATAAAATCCAGAAATCGTCTTTCCTTTTCCTAGAAGCCAAATTAAATATGTGGTGGATTTTAATCTTGACGCGTGTTGTGGATTTTAATCTTGACCGTCTGTGTGTGTGTGTATGCCCATGCCCCAATCTTTAATTTCCGCTTTCAGGATAGGTGTGTGTGTGTGTGTGTGTGTGTGTGTGAGAGAGAGAGAGAGAGAGAGAGAGAGAGAGAGAGAGAGAGTATCCTTTGGTATTCTGAGCTGATGGAACTCTGGGTTGTCTGTCTTTCTTTGGAGCTCCCCAGTTGGCGCTACAGTAGTGTACAAATTCCAAATATTTATTTATTTATTTATTTATTTATTTATTTATTTATTTATATGCTTGGGGAGGTTTATACCCGCTTTTTCGACGCCGAAACAAGTGCTCCCTAGGCATCTCCAGGAGCACGTTGCCATTCCATATTTCCAGAATCGGGGCCTAAGTTGTGGATGTGTATTCCTTTCTGTGGCTTCTCCTGGGACAGGCGTTTGAAAGAGGTTGTGACATTTTTTTTTTGGGGGGGGGTTGTAGAAAGGGAGGGCCCCCCGTTAATACTTCTTCGTTCAAACCACTATGAAATTGGGCATCGGTTTTCAGTGTGATTCACTGTGAAGCGGGGGATATATTTTATTTTATTTTATTTTATTGCCTTAAACGAGGCTTTAAGACATCAAATTCATTGTCTATAAAACGATGGGTAATCAGGTGCTGGAACAGTTCTCAACTTGGAAGTTAGGTGAGGAAGGGGTGAGACCCTTTCCAAACTTTCACACGATCCTACAAAGATCGCCATTGACCAATTCATTGTGTGAGCTGTTTCCCTGCCAAGCCCTAAAGAGCAAAGAAATCAAAGCCCCCCCCCCCCATATAATATATATTTTTATAGAGTTGCTTCTTGGAAAGCAGGAGCTAATGACATTCCTGGCTCCTATTAATCCAGGCTGACATTGTCTCCAAAAGTGTATTTACCAAATGCTTCCTCCCTCCCTCTCTCTTCCCCCTCCTGACCTGCTCTGTTTTGAAATCCTTTTATCCAATTTGTTCGGAGGCTGTTGAATGAAGTCAAGACCCTCCATTTCCCTCTAATACGATAATGAGTAATTCTCGGTGACAAGGGCTGTTGGAGCTGACACAGAAAGAGGAGGAAAAAAGGAGAATGTGCATACCAGGAGAGCCAGAAAACAATAATAATGATAATAATAATCACACACTTCTATTAGCACTTTATTATTATTATTTATTAGTTAGTCTTTAATTTGATTCACAGCCAAGGGCTGGTAAAAACTTAACAGTTCAATTCCTAACCAAGGACCTAAGAGCTGTTGGGGTGTCGTCTAAGCATTTTATTAGGTTGCATATCAACTTTATTTTTATTATTAATATTATACTTTATTCAACTTTATTTTTTATTATTAATATTATTATAATTATTATATTATTGATTTTCGCACAGTCAGGCAGTTGTTGTTGACTGGTTTGTTTTATCCAGACATCGAGTACTTCCCAAGGACTTGTTTTATATTATTGTTTGATTTCATAAATATCGTCACAAGATGTAAGCTGTTCCCAATAAATATTATTATTATTATTATTATTATTATTATTATTATTATTATTATTAAAAACCTCTCTTTTTGGAGATTGGAGACTATTAGCTTATTCAATCTTTCTAATTGATTTTGTTAATTTTTAAGATTTTTTAAAAACTGAATGCCCCTCAAAGTTCATTAAAAAATGAATGTTTCCTCCTGATAAAATTATGAATCAAATTTAAACATTGAATAAATCTGAATAAAAATTGAATAAATCTGAAGCTGAATTTTAAAAACAGGATTAAAAAATATTGTGGATTATTGGTGTGGTGGATGAGAAGTAGAGAACAAAGGATTTTTTAAAAAAATAAGAATGAACTTTTCCTTGGAATCCTATTCGTAGTAAATGCTGATCAGCTAAATATTTTGGAACCGATGAATACATATTCCTTTCTCCCCATTTTCTGACTGGCGAACGAGTTTGGGGGCCCTAACCTTGTGGAGCTGTAGATATGTCTGTATCTGTCCTCCATGTCCTTCTCATTAGTCAGTGGGTTAAGGGTGGGAGGCATCTTTAAGGAAAGTGTGTGTGTGTGTGTGTGTGTGTGTGTGAGAGAGAGAGAGAGAGAAAGAGAGAGAGTCTGTCCTTAGGAACCTCTGTTTGACACCTGACTTTTCCTGGGGCCAAAGCTTGATCTCCTTCGCTTGCCAATTTCACACTTTTTGGGAAAGGTCCTTTGGTTGGTCTCCCTCCTTTACCTCCCTCCTCCCCGCACTACAAACCCACGAAAAGGTGCTCATTGGTGCCACACAGCAGGATTTCTGGCTGGGCATTGCTGAATCAGTGCTGGAAAGTTTGATGGGTCTGGTTCAGAATCACAGTTCCCTTCCCACAGGACCCTTGGCCTGAAAAGCTGCCACTTCCCCCCAGGACTTCCCAGAAACTGTCAATCCAAGGGCACAATCCCAACTGGCATCGCTGTGCCCTAGGAGGGGGGCATCCTGCTCTGAGGGGGGGGGGCAGTCCCTGAGGCCTTTTCAAGGGAAGGGGATCTGTGTTCCCCTACTTGGGAGTTGCGTTGCCCTTACCCAGGAGCCGGGAAGTTGCCCCAAGTTTCTTTCCCCTCCCCATCTTGTCATCTATTTGGATTTGTGAAATGTCCATGAATCTGTATTTTGGGGGGGTGGGGTGGGGTGGGGTGGGGGTGGACACACTCCCATGGCTGCGTGGTTGTCGAACCCCCAGATCCCCAAAGTCCATTTTATTCAATATGTTTCCTTTTCTGGTCTTAAGATAAGTTTTCTGAAGTTTGATATATTCTCTTGGAAGAGTCGGACTCGCGTGGGTGTGTGTGTGTGTGTGTGTGTTTGTGTGGGTGGGTGTTTGCTTACAAACTCTAGGGGAAGCCCCATTTGTGGATCCCCCTTTTTTGTATCACAACAGGACGCATTTAATGGGGAAGGGGCCACATAAAAGGTGCACTTTCTTTTCTACTCCTGCTCTGCTTTGCCAGCAAGCTCCCTGCTCTCACAGGGGGCCCGATCCTATCCAATTTTCTAGCACTAATGCATCCTCATTCCCTTACCTTGAGGAGACCTCCCTTTACTCCACCCACCACCACAAGATGCAGAGCACACCCCGTTGGTACAGCTGGAAAGTTGGATAGGTATAGGCCCTAATCCTGTGCACACATCTCTGGGAGTAAACCCCATTGAACTGTATTTGGATGCAATCCTATGCACACTTCCCTGAAAGTCAGCCCCATTGAACTGAACTGGAGTTACTTCTGAGTAGACGGGGGCTCTGAGACATCAATCCTATGCACAGTTCCCTGGAAGTAAGCCCCATTCAATTGAACAGGAGTTACCTCTGAACATATGTGCATGGGATTGTGCTGTAATTGCCTATGTTTTTTTTTCCTCTTCGGTTTTGGATCCCCATCCTAGGCATGTCTACTCAGAAGTCAGTCCCGTTCTAGTCAACGAGGCTTACTCTCAGGTAAGTGAGGACAGGATTGCAGCCTTGGTCAGGAGAAGCCCACTTTCCTTCTGCTTTGAATTCGGATTCGGAGCCCAATCATAAGTTTATAAGAGCCCATTGTAGCCGATGGGGCTTACTCCTGAGTAAGTGCGGGGAGCATTGCAATCTAATTCCCTGCCTGCCTGGGTTCTGCGCCCGAACAGGACCCCTAAGGAGGGTGGTGGGGGTGGGATGGAAGCCCCCTCCCCTGGTTGTTCCCCCTTCCCTGGTTATCCCCCCTCCCCAGGGTCCCTGCCAGAGCTGAGGCTGTGCTTCCCCGCAGGTGTGGTTCCAGAACCGGCGGGCCAAGTGGAGGAAGAAGGAGAACACCAAGAAGGGTCCGGGGCGGCCTGCGCACAACTCCCACCCGACGACCTGCAGCGGGGAGCCGATGGATCCGGAGGAGATCGCCCGCAAGGAGCTGGAGAGGATGGAAAAGAAGAGGCGCAAACACGAGAAGAAGCTGCTGCGGGGCCAGCAGGGCCACCAGGGCCGGGGGCTGTCCTCGCCCGGGGGGCTCTCCGTCCACAGCAGCACCCACAGCTCCGACAGCGACAGCGGCGGCGGCGGGGGGCTCTCCCCAGAGCCCCCGGAGGGTGCCAAGGCAGGCGACCCCTCTGCCTTCCCCGCGGGCCCGTCGGCGGCGGCTGCGCCCCCTTTGCCCAAACCCAGCCCCTTCAGCGTGGAGAGCCTGCTCTCGGACTCGCCCCCCAGGCGCCCCCTCCCGCAGGCCTTGGCCCCCCGAGCCCTGGTGGGGAAGGGCCACTTCTTGCTCTACCCCATCACGCAGCCCCTGGGGTTCCTGGTGCCCCAGGCGGCTCTCCGAGGCCAGGATCCCCCGCGGCCCGCTGCCAACTCCAGCCCGGACCCGGCGCCTCCCAGGAGCAGCAGCACCGGCCGGGGCAGCGCAGCCCCTTCCCCAGACCCTCCCGCCTGCGATCCGGCCTCCCCTTCGCCCCCCTTGGCCCCCCAGGCGGACAGCAGCAGCGCGCAACCAAAGTCCCCGCTCTGCCCGGCCGGAGACCCTTCGGACCGTCCCCCAGACCCCCACAACCGCCAGGTCGAGGCCGGCACCCTGGACTGCGAAGAGGTGGACATGGACTGAACCTGCCCCCTTGGTGGGGGAGGAAGGAGGGGTTGCTAAGGGGGGAGTCCAGGAACTTCTCTGCCAACTTCGGACATTCCCAAAGGCCCCCAGGTGACCCCCACTTCCCTGTTTACTACACGAACTTTAAAGCCCCCACCCTAAAAAAATCAGGTGATCCATTCCTGGGGAGGGGGAAAGGTTTGAATCTTTCTCTTCCCCCCCACAACAAAAATAGATGGGGAAGGGCTGGGATTAGCCGAAGCTGGACTCCACCATCCCGAGCTCCCAAATTGTTCCGAAACCTTACACGAGAATAATAATAATAATAATCCTAGAATAGCCACAACAGCGAATCCTCAGCTCTTGTAAAGTGCAAAAATGTTGAAAGATATTTATATATGTAAAGAAAAAAAAACCCAGAAAAAAACCACAATTTTTTCATAAATAAAAAATCCTCTTTAAAAAAAACCAAACTGCCTTTTTTGATCCTTTATAAAAGAATATTAAGAGAGGCTAGGGCTGCAATCCTAAAGACACTTTCCTGCGAGTGAGACCCATTAAACACAATGGGGCTTACTTTTGAGTAGGCATGGTTAGGATTGTGCTCCATTAGGAATAACGAGTGCCACAGAATATTTTGGAGTGACTATTTTAATTTAAAATAAAGGAAGGATGCTAGGAGTAAGGGGTGCCAGGGCTTACCTTGGGTTGGGTAGCGTAGTTAGTGGGGGGGGGAGCAGTCATTATTGGAGGGACATCCCTGCTCCGCCCCCTCTAGCTAAGCCGCCGCTTGGGCTGATTTTTTTTTTTTTAAACCGAAGTCTGCAATATAAAGACACTTTCCTAGGCGTAAGACCCATTGAACACAGTGAGGCTTACTTTTGAGTAGACATGCTTAGGATTGTGCTCAAAGTCTGCAATTCTAACCATACTTTCCTTGGAGTAAGTACTATTGAACACAATAGGACTTACTTCTGAGTAGACATGCTTAGGATTGAATCCCTTACTCAGAAATAAATACGGCTGAGAGTTTCATAGGAGTAACTGTGTAGTAAGAGGATGGTGGCCCTGGTGGTTCCCAGTCTTTCTTCCTCTTGGCCCCTCCCAGCCCGGGCTTTGGGGTCCCCATATGTGTTTATTGCTTAACAAATGTATTCATTTAATAGCCTCCCCCCTTTTTCCTCCCACCCCCGCCCCGCCCTGCGCACACATGAGGTTAGCAGCTCCGGGCTATAAGGAGCCGGCCAACTCCTGGTGCGTTTTGATATGAAAGTAATTATTTTCCCGGTGGCTGCTGCGGGGATTCGGTTTCCTCGCCCAAAGGGTTATTATACATTACCGATTTCCAGTGATATGAAATCACATAAACTTCCTACAATAATAGAATTAGCATGAAAGGCTGGGGTGTCAAATTGAAATTGGAAAATAATAGCCTCGGCAGCTGGAGGAGTGAGTTCGCATATTGGAGCCGAGATGGGAGGACGTGGGGCGGAATTTTCATGAGGGCTCCCCCCATCACCGTCCCCCCCACTGCCAGACCCTCCTCCTCCTCCCCCCCACCACCACCGTCCCCCCACCACCTCCCCTCCTCCCTCTTTGTCAGCCCTCTTGTCGCTGGCTATATTAAGATAGATGTCCAATGATATCTCTCATTGTTCTGTCGCTGATATTGATGTCGCGGCGTTATCAGCCTATTGATCATGTGTCGCTTGTAATAGGACAGCCGCCGCAAATGCGCCCTCTTTTCACAAAAGGCGAGCACATTTGTTCTAATAGGGTTGGGGGTCCTCGGGGAGCCTTTGGGGGCTGCGAGACAGCTGCACCCAAGATCCATTAGCAAACTTGGCCGCCTAGGAACAAAAAAATAATAATAAAAAATCAACCAAACACTCCCATCCCAAATCCATCCCTATATGGAGAGGGTCCCCCCTTTATCTATCCAGATTCCTGAAATTCGCAGGGCGCTGAAACTTCGCGCAATTCCCCAGAAATGGTCTTGCCAATTATTAAAACCATTAATTCTGGCGAGTCTGTGCGCAGCGGAATTATGTTTACAGCCTCGTTAAATATCTCTGATCCCTCCTGGTCATCAGGCCTTTATTTGCAAATAAATTGAAAATAATCAGAAGGACAGGAGCGGATTCTTTCTCTCCCCCCCGCCCCAGCTTCCTCTTTCCCCCTCTGTCGGAGCGGGCGCAAATGAATTTCTGAGCCCGAGTCCCTTTAATAATATTTACATAATTTTCGCTCAGTGACTCTGATATTTGCTCTCTAGGAGACCGGGCTTATGGAGGGGGGAATAATTAGATCAAAAGCAAGAGAGGAAGAAGGAGGTTGGTAAAGGGGGGGGGAATAAAATCCACCAGGAACTAACTCCTTTTGCCCAAAATTGAAAATGGGAAACTCCAGGAGCGCAACCTTTGGGGACCTTTTCTTGCGCAAGGAGTTGCGCCTTCATTTCTAAGAAAATCTTGAGCTGGATCGTGCCCTGCCCTGTAGATTGTCATTTCCTGATGATCTCTGACTTTTTCCGCCGCCACCCCCCACAGTGATCCTGAAGTTATTGCCTTTGGATGGCACTTAAACTCTGGATTAGGGACTACCTCCAAAATGAAAAAAAAACCCTGCAATAACCCCCTCCCCACCAGAATCAAGAGCTGGGGTGAGGTGGCCCTTTGTCTCCCCTGGACCCCCCACCCCTCATTCTGTCTTCCCACCTCCTCCTCCATCCAAGTGTATTTAAAATGTCATTTAACTTCAGAGATTGTCGCCGAGGATCGTGCGTAAAAATGTTGCTTATTTTATCTGAGGTGAACAATTTGTCTGGCAGCGATAAATCGCCTCCTTTCTTCATTTTTGCAGCTGTTCATTTGGGTTGCAGGGAAGAAGGTTGGGCGGGGGGGGGGCAGAGCCTGCGTGAGGGGGGGCCAGGCAGGCAGGCAGGCAGGCAGGCAGGCAGGCGAAGGGAGCCTCATGTATAATGGATTTGCAGTTGGGATGTTGGAGTATCGCTGCCCGCACACTCGTGTCCTTAAGGTGAAATTACTGATTTACTTAAACAGTTTAGAGGGGCCGGTGCCTCCTCTCCTCTCCCCCCCCAAAAGCCCCCAAAGCAGCGGGCTGTGTGATTCTAGACAAACGATCAATCGATCTGGGCCGAGGCAGCCTCCAGGAGCTGCCTCCGCCATGAATCATACTTTATGAATTCAATTTCTACCAGGAGAAATTTTCAATTTGAACGCCGGATCATTATGGGAGAGTGTAAATTGTTTTTGCTCTATTATGCATCGGACGGTATCATTTTTCTTTCTAATTACGGAGGTGTCAGGTCGGCCTGTCATGCAGGAGCTGATTTTCAATTTAACTGATCATCATACATTCATTTTCCCATTTGATAAATCTGCTATCTAGACGGCCCGCCATGCCTGGAATATTAAGAGCCCGCCCGCCAAAGCCCCTGTAATGGGAGGATGTGTATGCGGCAATAAGTGCAGATCAGCCAGCTAATTTAGCACCTTCTGATTCCCCATCTCCATTTCTCATTTCCAATTCTCCAAGGAGAGGGGGAGGCGGGGGGGGGGGGGAGAGAAAGAAACACACAAAAAAGCCCTGCCCAGAGGCAGGCAGGCAGAGAACGCCCCCCTCCTTCCAAGCAGGCTGGAGGGGGGAGATGTTGGGGGGTGGGTGGGGAGACTGGGGTGGGGGGAGAGAGAGAGAAACAGAGGACACCCTCCTCTCCAAAACGCTTGTTTTCTATTACACAACTTCCAAATTAGGATATCAAGCTTAATTAATGCTAATTGAGTTCTTCAATACGTGTTATTTTTATTTAATAGAAACAAATTTGCACAATTAATTATCGACGTAATTTTCAAGAGCCTCGTTTGGGAGGCGAAGCTCTCTCTCTCTCTCTCTCCCCGAGTAAACTACCCGGAGCAAATTAATGAGACTTCGGAAATTGGGTGCTTGAGAGGAATATTTGGTGGTGGGGGTTAGTTTGGAAAGGGGGGGGGTCGTCCTTTTGCCTCTAAGATGCTCCGCGCGTTGGGAATGATGGACTTTTCTCTGTGTTGAGAAAAGAGAAAAACAGATTTTTACAATGCAGAGTTAGAGAAATCTGTTCGAAGGAGGAATCTTTTTGGTTGGAAGGTCTTCCTCACGGTCTCTTTGGCCTTGGTTGTCTGGACTGGGATGGTGGTTCTCTAGATCCATGCTTGGTAGGGGCAAAAGACTTGGAGATCTGGTTAGGAAGGTGGAATGGACTTTTAAGGCTGCAATCCTAACCAAACTTTCCTGGGAGTAAGTACTATGAAACGCAATGGGACTTAGAGCACAATCCTAAACATGTCTACTCAAAAGTAAGTCCCATTTGTTCAATGGATCTTACTCTCAGGAAAGTGTCTTTAGGATTGCAGCCTTATTTCTGAGTAGACATGCTTAGGATTGCACTGTCAGAGTCAGAGGGCTTGTTGGAGGTCCAGCCCTGAAGTCCTTGGCCCTTTGAAAATAGGATTCTCTCTCTACCTGTGATATGTATGTGTCTGTCCCCTTCCTACATTTCCTCGCCTTGTAATGCGCATCCATTGGGGTAGATAAAGTTCTAATAAATATCTCCCAGTCTCTGTATCCAGGGGTCGTATGCAAAACCCAGAATTTAATTTATTTGCATTTTTAAAAAAAATTACTGTTGGAAAAAATCGGGGAGACAGAGGCTGGTTTCGTTGTGTTGATCAATCGGTTCGGTTGTGGTGCTTGTGTGTGTGTTTGTCTGTCTGTCGGTGGGTGAGAGAGGAGTGTGTTGGGAGCCAATACTGGGGAGAGTGTGTGTGTTGGTTTCTTTCCTGATTTATTTTTAACCCGAGGTTGTACAAGGCACTGACAGTTTGGATAAATTAGCCAAGCTTCGCAGCCTCCTAATGAGAGGATATGATTTCAGCACCTCGGAAGGAGCGTGAAGAATGAGAGAGACTCCATCCAGAGGTGTCGGATCGATTCACGATCAGGGTGTAAATTATATACAACTAAATATCCTAACCGCCGATCGGGGCTTCTAGGCTTAGAAATGCAACGTTTCAACAAAGGTTGTAAGGCGGGGAGGCGCCTGTTTGGAGTGGAAGAGGGTCTGGGGTCCCCCTTTCTCGTCTGAACGCGTAAAAACGCGCAGCTCCAAGGAGAGGTTTGGAGAAAGGCTTTCCATTTAGGAGCAAGTGGATTCTGGAGGATTAAAGGAGCAATCCTATGCGTGCCTACTCAGAAGTAAGCCCTATTCTGTTCAGTTGACCTTACTCCCTGGAAAGTGTGAGGATTGCAGCTTCAAACCCCGAAATACAAAATATAAATTGGCTCAAAAATCTAAGGACCCCTTTCTCGGGGAGGAGGTGGCTCAGGATCTCCTTGGCTGCCCCATCTCGATTTGACAACCCGAATTTTCCTGGTCCAGAATTGAGAGCCGAGAAAGATCCAACATCACAAAGCCTTCCAAAGACTACTTTCCCCCTCCCTCAAATATCCATTTAGGACTGGAGAGCCTGGTGGTAATTATATAATTTAAAATCCATTTAACACTGGCTAGCACGACAGTAAATATATGCAATACTGCTAATAAGATTTGCACAATTACGCCGGTCAAACACAGGAAAATGTTTACCGCTTCTCCAAATAATAAATAATGGAAGAAAAGGAAACTTTTTCTTAACTTTCTCTGCCCCCTCCTTTTAAAAATAACTTTACTAAAGAGGTGATTATTATTTGGAGACATAAAGAGCGTTTTGAGGAGGGGGAAAGTGTAGGAAATTCGGAGTCACATCGGATACCCCGACTGATAATAAGACCAAATATTTGCAGGATTGCTTCTCGGAGTTAATAAAATACGATTATCAGATAATCCTCGGCAGTGAAGCTATTTGTATAGTTAACAGATGATTACAAAAAGAGAGAGAGAGAGAGAGAGAGAGAGAGAAAGAGAGAGAGAGCTCAGCTCCAGAATAAGGCGATCGCTTCTCTTTCCCAGGTCAAGCTTGAACTATATTAACAAACCCAACTGTTTAATAAATACTATTTTGCAGAGCTCCCCAGGCTTTGGAAATAGGGTAGCACGAGTGTGTCCTATTAGGAGGCCAAGGCTACAATCCTCTCCGCATTTACCTGGGAGTAAGCCACACTCTTTATAATGGGAGTTACTTCTGAGTAGATGTGCCTAGGCTTGGGTTGGGAGTCTGGGTGGGGGGAAGAGACCCCCTATAAGGACTGGTAGGAATGACGTACATTGACCCCCCATGGGTTGTTTAGTCTGCATCCGGGTGAATGTGAACAAGCGTGTTTCTGTTGTCGTAGACTCAACACACGCCTCCTTCTCTTATGGGGTGATGGTTGTTGGATTCCCTCCACTGCTCCCCCCAAGACTTCGATCACTGAGTCCTGCCTTGCCAGACCCCCCTCCAACCAACACACATAGCCCGATCCGACGCGTGTCTGACTCCCAAGTGTCACCCAAAAGCAGAGTGACCCTATAGAATGGAGGACAGAGTACCTCTACCTTTAAGCATTGTGTAGCAGAGGGAATTGAGGCAGGTGCTGCTTTTTAAACCCTTCTATGATGAACTAAACCTGCCTCAATTCCCTCTTCTATGCAATGCTTAAAGGTAGAGCCATTCTGTACTCCATTCTATAGGGTCAACCTGGCCCAAAGGGGTTTGCTCGCTAGCCAGCGCGCAGAGAATAACTCCAGCTCACCATCAGCATTGCAGCACAAGCTTAAGGATGTCTACTCAGAAGTAAGTCCCATTCAATTCAGTGGGGTTGACCCCTGGACTGCAGCACTGAGCGCATCTATCTATCTATCTATCTATCTATCTATCTATCTATCTATCTATCTATCTATCTATCTATCTATCTATCGCTAAAAAGTTCACAAAGCAGTTTACAAAGAAAATGAAAAAAAATTAATGGCTAATGCGTCCCTGTCCCAAAAAGGGCTCACAAACTAAGGCTGCATTTCTAAAGACACTTTCCTGGGAGTTAGACCCATCGAACCCAATGGGGCTTACTTTTGAGTAGACATGGTTAGGATTGTGCTCTAAAATACAAAAGAACACAGGCAGAAGGTGAGGAGTTACTTTCCCCCTGCTAAATAAAAGAGGAACACCTACTTGAAAGAGGGCCTCTTGCCCAGTTATCAGGGGTAGGGGCTGCTGTGATGGGGCTGCAATCCTGGTGACCTCAAGAACCAGGGTGGTCTAGATGGTCTACCGCTGGCTTTCTCTCCCTTCCATCGCACTCCTCCCAAATTTGGAATCCTGGTGCCCCCAAATGTTGGTCAAACAGCCCCTTCCTCTCCACGAAACTCCGTTGAGTCGCAAGGACTTCGATCCTCGCTTTGCCTGATCAAGAAAATGGGCATAAAAACACGCGTCTGGAATTGAAAGACCACCAGTGGGAAAAGTGCCCCACCGGACAGGACCTCTACGGTATTCCTTAAATGTTTGTGGTCTAGACAAGGCTCGGTAATCCCATGTACAGGTCTAGGGGCTTGGACAAGAGAACTTCCCCAAGGAATCTTCATTGAAGCTGTGGCTTTGGAGAAAGGATGCAGCCCTCCTCTTTAGGGGGGACTTTTGATGGCCTCCAAACCTGTTAACTCTTCCTTTTTCAACACACACATACAGAGAGAGAGAGAGAGAGAGAGAGAGAGAGAGAGAGAGGCAAAAGCAGCAGCTGCTTCCTCCTAAGTCCCTTGCAGATTCTCTGTCGCCATAATGTGATGATAATTTAAAATGTTGTTTCTCTCCTACTGCTTGATAATCCGATTCCTTTTAGTCGGGTTGATACTGACAGATCTGGAAAGGGTAGCCTTTTCCCTCTCACCTGCTGTTCCATTTAAAAGAGAGGAGGTATTAACTTCCCAGTCTCCCTCCACCCCCCCCCCCAAAAATTGAGACAAAAGATATACACATTTTTCCCTTGCCACAAACCTTCTCTTCCCAAGTCTTCTTCGTTTTCCTACTTTCGTTCTCTGTTTTTTGTCCCCACTGATCTTCCTCCTCTTATTTTTTTGCACACATTTTTGGAGAGGCTTTTCCTACTGATCTGATTCTTTCACAGATCCCTTCATACATAACAATAAATAAATAAAATAAATGATAACAAATGGGGTTGCTCCAGAAAGTTAAAAAAGTCTCTCTCAATACACACAATAGTCATTCATTCTTCTATATGTCAACAGTAAAATGTGGGTAGAGCTTTAATGAAAAACCAGCCCAGCTAAATCGTAAAATTGGGATTAAGAAGCTCGATTTGGCCTCACAGATACACACACCAGGCACACACACTCACACACACAGACAACACGTTTATTAAAGCATTAGAATAATTGAAATTTGCTGCCGGAGCCACCAGATCTGTTTAAATAATTCTATGGGTGTCTTGTTGTGATAAAAGATTATCTGGAATTCTATTAAAGGCGCAGAAGCGCCCGATTCAAAATCCTATTTGGGCGACTTTCAATAACTATCAGTAATCTGATCTTTTCAACAACCTCCTACCGTTTGCCTCTATCTGAAAGTTTACAGGGTTTCAGGAGAATTTCAACATCCTTAAAAAAGAGAGAGAGAGAGAAAGAAGAATAAAAGAGAGGGGGAGGAAACCAGGACCTTTCAATTCATGGTGGGATTAGGAAATTTTAATATGAGGGACAAACACACACAGACACATGCACACACCCATGCCATTAAAAAAGGAGAGGGTTTGTTGTTGAAGTGGCAACCAAGATGTTCCCATCTAGCATTTGTGTACTCCAGATCTCACCTGCAGGTTATTTGAACAAACGCTTCCTGCCTGTTTATGCCATAATTACATTTACGAAGGTACGTCGGAGCCCAGTATTAATTAAAAGCTCAGCCTACCTCTGCCTCCCTTCTACTGGGGCTCTATATTCAGATCCATGAATTAATGCCAGGTTTCTCCTTAATCCCCCACTTATTACAATTTTTCAGTTAATTTTAGACTGTTTAATATCATTCCAGCGCCTAATTTCCTTTGTTTATGCGTAAAGTATCATTTTTAATTGTCAGTAGATACTCTCTCTTTGCTTGGCGCAAACCTTTGAAACACCCAGACAGCACTAATTGCTGTTAATTTTCTTCATTAGTTTCATTTACTCTTCAACCTCTTAATTGTATTAAAAAAAATATATATATATTTTTCCCCTCTCCGAGTAATCAACATTTCTTCAAAGCAGACAGTTAAAAAAGGTAGAGATTCTTTGCTTGAATGAAGCCCTATAATTAAATGCATTTAGGTGGGAGGGTTGTGCTCAAAGGTCCATAAAAGAATCCTTTTTTGTTTTTGTAAGGAAAGAGATGAAAAGGAACCTCCAGGTATAGAAACAGTTTATCCCAGAATATCAGATGCTAGGCACAAACAAGGAATGTTGCTCTGAAGGCCTCCCAGAACCATCTGGCTGGCCACTGTGGGAGACAGGATATAGGAAAAGATGGACTTTTGGTCTGATTTAGCAAAAACCTTAAAATTTGCTAGTGAAGTTGATTCTTAAATGAAAGGATTGACACACTTTCCTTGGCCCCCAAGAGGAAGGCCAGGAGGACAAGGTTCTTTCCTTATACTTCTGCAAGAGAGGGCATGTCAGTCCATGTGGCTGGGCTCTCCTCTCTTCTCTGGCACTTCCCACAATCAATACTTCCTTTTATCCATCTCTTTTAAAGATCCAAAAAACCTGCTTCTCTTTCTGCATCTGGTCAGTCTGCCAATATCCTGGTCTCCTCCAGCACCATATTGAACTATATACACTGCTGTGCAACTGGTTTGGAGAAAGCATAGGTAATATGCTTCTAATATCATAGAAATCAGACAGCTAAGTTGGTTACAGAGTGGGGAATAAATCATCATCATCATCATCATCATCATCATCATCATCATCATCAAATGCTAGTGGTTAAGAGGTGCACAGAAATAAGGGAAATAATAAGGATTTCCCTTATTAAAACCTTGCTTCTTCCACAGACTCATTAATGGCAGCCATACCCTACAATCCAGAGTAACTACGGGAAGATGTAAAAAGCACTAACTCTGGATTGCTCTATGCATTTCCCATAGGTTTCCCATAGGTGGCACCGTAACTCTGGCTGCAATCCTAACCACACTTTCCTGGGAGTAAGTATTATTGAACACAATGGTACTTCCTTCTGAGTAGACATGCTTAGGATTGCAGGGTAAGTCAGCGTAAAAGGTCCCATAGTTACTCTGGATTGTAGTCTCAGTCTTCTTCATCTGCAATTTGGGCGTAAAAGTAACCTTGTAACAAACAAACAAACTTGACTTTGTAAAGCTGCTGTAACAACAAAAAATATACCATATTTATTCTAATCTAAAGCTCACCTTTTTCAGCTGAATTTAGGGTGCAATCCAGAGTAACTACGTGGAGTCCTTGCTCCGGTGTAAGAACAATTTGCTCTGGATTGCAATATGAATTTCCCATAGGTTTTCAGTAGCTGGTGCAGTAACTATGGGTACACATAATGTCTCTTACGTGCTCCTGTAGTTACTCTGGATTGTAGGGCCAGTCTCCAAAATCAGGGTACGCATTAGATTCAATGGTGCATTATATTTGAGTAAATATGGTATTTTGATTAAGTATAGATCAGTATTTAGGCTAATAGTTTACTATTTTGTAATATAAAATGTAACATAAACCCATTGTATAAAGTAGTACAATTAGGTAAAAGTCATAACATAAACCCAGTGTCATATTATTATCAAATTACTAATTGTTGTATGTAGGAAAATTAAATTTTTCACCTGCTTTGCAGCTGTGCATTACAATTACCAGTAAACTTTTTAAAAACTCTTTAAAAATTGGCTCATTAGTTTTGATGACACATTAGATTTGAGTAAATATGGGTATATAAGGCAGTTTGAGCACTCAGACAGTACTACATCACTATTAAGAAGTCAATAATGGACATGATAAAAATATTTCTACGGGTTGGGCATCCCTTATACAAAGAGCTTGGGACCAGAAGCATTTTGGATATTAGATTTCTCCATATTTTTGAATACTTAAAAATACATAATGAGAGATTTTGGAGATCAGGCCCAAATCTAAACCAAAAAAATCATTTATGTTTCATATATCTTTTACACACATACCCTACAATCCAGAGTAACTACTGGAGCATGTAGGTGATTACATGCACCCGTAGTTACTGCACCACCTAGTGAAAACCTATGGGAAATTCATATTGCAATTCAGAGTAAATTGTTCTTACACCAGAGCAAGGACTCACTGTAGTCACTCTGGAATGCGCCCATAGTCTGAAGGTAATTTTATATAATATTTTTAAATTTTGAACATAAAACAGTTTTGATGCAATCCTAAATACACTTTCCTGGGAGTAAGACCCACTGAGCACAGTGGGGCTTCCTTTTGAGTAGATATGGTTAGGATTGTGCTCTTTGTGATTTTAATAAAATGTAAACGTAAATAGCTTACATATAGTTTCCTTAGCCCTCAGAACACATCTGGTGGGAGGTTTTCCACACAAACTGAGTGCTTTGGGAGTGGGAGAACTGCCCCCAGGGGAGTGAATGGTGGCATTGTCCTCCAAACCTGGCACTCAGGCTGTGGGTGGCGCAAGCGGTTAAGGTGCTGTGCCTGTTAACCAACAGGCCAGGGTTCGAGACCCGGGTTGGCCCTACAAGACAGGGTGAGCTCATGTCCTTAGCCCAGCTCTGAGACTCCAGCTGGATCCAATCGTATTGGCTCTGCCTTTCCATTGGACTAATTCAGTGGCGTGGAGAGGGGGGATTTGCTGCTTGGGTAACAGCCTATCCTCCATAACAATCCAACCCAGGCTTTCGTGCTTCGCATGCAGCGTATGCAGTGCAGAGCACGATACCATAGTCTTTCAAGACTGATGGAAGCCTGCTTCCCCCCCTCAGGTATGTCACTGATTTACACTGAAGCTGACCCACGAAATTCTGTCATTGATGAGTTAAGTAAACAGTTGGAGAATCTGTTTATTCTGAGACTGGCTCTGAAAAGCAGACACAGTTGGCTTTCAGGTCTAGCATTCACAGAAGTGTATGTGTGCATCTTATATAGTCCAAGAAAGGGCCCCTGTTTTTTATGTTATGATGAAGATTCTTGCTGGAGTCATACAAGGCCTATGGCAGTGGAGCCAACCACCTCCTGTCATCCTGCCACTTATCACTGGTTGAAAAAGCACTTACTTATTCCCAATAAAACAGTTATAAAAAGTTTCTCATTGTATGAACCAGTAACTATCAAACAGATAATTTAATGCAATAAAATGCCTATCATTTGATGAAAAAGACACCTTTGTAAAACGGGAGTCAGGACTGTGTATGACAAAGGAAGAACGGTGTATGGACTAAGTTTACTGAATATTTTATTCTCCTAGTGATATACAATACAAAATCTACCTTTGGATCAATTTATCACATAAATTTCTTTGAAATTTTGTAATAGTACTGTATATTAACTTTGGGCTGCATTTGGCTTAGTTAAAGGCGCTATACCTGAAGATCGGCAGGTCAGCAGTTTGAGACCAGAGTACTGCAAGATGGGGCAAGCTCCCGTCCTTACCTGCTAGCTCCTGCCAACCTAGCAGTTCAACAGCGTGCAAATGCAACTAGATAAATAGGTATCACCTCAGTGGGAAGGTAACGACATTATGGCTGCTGTAGAATCCTAACCATGTCTACTCAGAAGTAAGTCCAACTGCGTTCAATGGGTCTGAATCCCAATGATTGCAGGCTAAGAGCACAATCCTAACCACGTCTACTCAGAAGTAACCCCCATTCTGTTCAGTAACCCCCATGCTGGCCTGAAGGTCTCAGCCTTCTCTGACTTAGAATCTGTAACAACTCTAGGCAGTGGTTACTTATTGACAAGCAAAAAACTCTGTGCATGCTCAGAAGTACCACCCTCTTTTATGATTATCTCTATATTTCAGGTCTGTTGCTGAACTGCAGTGGGCCTTGATAAAAGGAATTTCAAGTGAGAAGCTCAGAAGCAAAACACAAAGGTGATGAATTTTCCCTACATTCAGCTCAGCACTCAGTCTTCCAAGGTAGACATCTTCTGTGCATGGAGGTTCAGTTAAATTGTGATTAACACATAGTTCCTATCTCCAAGAGAGGGCAGATTCTGGCAATAGACCTTCACTGGCATAGTGGCACAAGCTGGGAGCTAGGAATTTTCTTGTTAAAATCTCAGTTATGGATTGACTTAAATAACCATCTCAATTTGAAACCACCCCATTCTGCTGCGTTGTTGTAATGACAGCTGAAATAAACTATAACAAACATTTCAATCACTATTCTTGGGGTTGGCAACAATAATGACTGACTTCGAGGTCAGCCAGGTCTGATCTTGAGAGCTGTGGGATCCAATGCAAAACATTTTGTGGAGGCCCCACCCCAGTGACCACTCTACTTCCCAAGATGAGTGGCAGTAGCGAGGCACCTAGAAGAGGCATAATGTCCATATGTTGTTTTCTTGGGTGGAGGGGGGACTTTAAGCCAATTGGACCCAGGGTGGGCAGGAAGGAAGGTTGTCCAGAAGCAAATTTTGCTGCACTCACCTTGCGACATCTCGACGTGGAAAATTTGGAGTGTGAGCTACCCTACAAAGTGCCAGCTGTGGCTTGCAACTCAGTGTGAGGTCCCTCCAGACATGGTCAAATTAGTCAAATTGCTGGCCAGTGGCATGGCTAGAGTGTGCAGGCTGAGTTTGACACTAGTCAACAAGCTGAGTTTGAAAAACGGGGTGAAAAACGGGGTATGTTTGAATGATAACACCATCCTGTTATATATCATTGGAAAGGAAATGTGATGCAGAATGCAATGAAACAAACTGTATTGGAATATCTACATTCTACCCAACATTATGGCCAATTAACCAGAAAATGAAAACACAAAAGCCTATGGAACAAAATGTAGATTTTCTTAAAACATTCCCATGATACTGATTGCTCTGTGAGCCAATGGGATGTAATGCTGATACTATATGGGACTAATAAGGTGATAACATGAAACAGCTCTCATTTCCATATACGTATATCATAAAACAGTTATCCATGCTAACTGGGTATACAAGCACTTCTAAGTGGTCCTCTTATTTTTAGCAGGGAAACAATACCTATTCCTCTTTGCCATTAGCTTAGTTTTCCTAACCGATAAGGGACACAATTTTCATTTTTTTACTTAATTAAATTTGATTTGGTTATTGCAGGAGGTGGCAACAAAATATTCTTTTAAGTCCAGATAGCAGATAGGTGCTTTAGCTATGCCACTAGCCAAGCAAATGGGTGGTGAACTGCTGAGAAAGAGGAGACAGGGTTTCCTCCAATTTTCTTTTAAAAAATACCCACGGATGACATCACTTCTGGTTGTGACATCACTCCCGGAGCAACATTTTGAGCTTAGCACTGGGCTCATGATCATTAGCTATGCCACTGTTGCCTGTCTTGGAGCCAGCATCATAGGTCCCTTATCACATATCAGAATCTCAGGACAAGTCAAAAGCGCAATACTGTTCAAAGCAATCTTTTCTTGAAGTCAGTTGCCACTGAGATCCAGATTTGGTTCACATATGGTTGCAAATGACTCCCTTGCTCTGGCCACAATTAAAAACACACATGACACTCAATGGGTTGAGGACCTTTCAGCTTCTTCACTCCGTCTTGGCTAGAGGAGATGAACTTGGCTGTTGTGTGGCACTGCCGTGTCTAAAAAGTATCTTCAGCGGATGAAGGCAAAGTTTTACTGTATCTGTAGAGATATATTGGCAACAGTTCATTCACACAAGCATATCATCACTTAATATTGCAGCCATCACTACTGACTCAAAGTACACCTCTCTCATTCCTTCTTCCTCCCTCCCTCCCTTCAGCTCATAGGACCTTCCCTTGAATCCTCTCTGGTTACAGAAACACCACCAGTGTCTCTTTCCAGCCCCCTCCTTTCTTACTCATTATCACCTTATGAAAAGTGTTTCATTAAGAAACGCTGCTTTTGATTAATTATCGACAGAATGCTGACCAGGAAAAAAAAGAGACAGAAATGAAATTAGACTCTGACCCCGTCTGCGTAACACTGAAAATTCATCACCTACCCTTTTAATATTGAAAAGAAGCCTTGGATTTTAATAGAAAAGGGAAAAAAAACCCACAATGTATCCCCCCTTCACCCCCCGAAACCCAAACCTCTACCAGTCTTTATTAATGCCCTTAGGCTGGAACCGATATTGCGTTCAATCTAGCAGCCTTTGTTCATTTTAAATTTATTATACAGAATGCACTTCATTTTCAAATATTTTCACTGTTTCTTTTTAATTTTGCTCACCGTTAAGTACAGATGAGGAAACCCTTTTAAAACATTTAAGTTGTGAGAAGGGGGGGTGGCGACTAAGAGGAAGACTACATGGAGATGGAACATAAAGGCTATGCCCATTCAATAACTTTAAGTAGAAACAATTGTAATTGCGCACTCACAGGGATCCCCTTCAGACATTAAGACAATATCTGAAACTGCAGAACCGTATGATTGAGAAAAAGATGATGGGCATGGGAGTGGATGGGTCTCCCTTCTCCCTCCTCTCTCAGTTTTCAATGAAAGGGTTGGAAGAAATTTGGAAAGAAAGGTATAACTAGGATCTCTGGCAGGGGATATTAAGACTAGCATGACTAAACCATTTCAAAATTGTCCTGTGGAATGCACAAGAACATCAGAATGAGCCCGCTGGATAATCATACATCCTCATACATCCAACAGCTATGCTGTTGATCCTCATCCTCAAACATCCTCATACATCCAACAGCTATGCTGTTGCCTCCAAAACGTACTGTTGCCTTCCATAATTACAGATGTATATAATGGTCCATATGTTTAGGTGACTTCCCAAGTTCTGGTATTATATGTCATAGAGAAGAATTTGAATGTTCATGAACTCTAACTCAACAGAAGTATTCCATAGAAGGAACTCATTTGTGCCTGTTTAACATTCTGTATTCAACTCTTTGTATCTTTGATTCACAAAACGTCAGGTGGCACAGCTTGGAAAATTCGTGAGCTGGCCTGAATTACCCTCTTTACTCAAATCTAATGCTCACATTTCAGTCGAATTGAGGCTGCAATCCTAAAGACACTTTCCTGGGAGTGTTCCATTGAATACAATGGGGCTTACTTCTGAGTGGACATGGTGAGGATTGTGCTCTGAGTCACCGAAATTGGGGTGTGCAGTAGATTCGATGGTGCATTAGATTCAAGTAAATACGGTATTTTGATTATAAGTATAAATCAATACTAAGTTTAACAATGGGCAATGAACAATGGGCAGTGGACAATGGGTTTGTGTTACATTGTTATTACAATATAATAAGCAGGCCTCCGTCAGTCTTGAAAGACTATGGTATAGTGCTCGGCGCTGCGTACGCTGCATGCGAAGCACAAAAGCCTGGGTTGGATTGTTATGGAGGATAGGCTGTTACCCAAGCAGCAAATCCCCCCCCTCCACACCACTGAATTAGTCCAATGGAAAGGCAGAGCCGATACGATTGGATCCAGCTGCGTCACAGAGCTGGGCTAAGGACAGGAGCTCACCCTGTCTTGTGGGGCCGACCCAGGAATCGAACCCTGGCCTGCTGGTTAACAGGCACAGTGTCTTAGCCACTTGCGCCACCCTCAGCCCACAATATAATAAACAGTTTACTATATTGTAATAAAACTGTAACACAAACCCATTGTTGTATGGGTTTTATTTCCTAGTGCAATTAGGTAAAAATCTTAACATAAACCCATTGTCCTATTACTGTTGTCATATAATTAATTGTTATATACAGTAAAATTAAATTTTGCATCGGTTTTGGAGTTGTGCATTACAATTGCCAGTAAACATTTTTTTATCTTAATACTTTAAAAATTGGGTTATGCAGTCAATTCAATGGCGCATTAGATTCAAGTTAATATGGCAAGTTTTGGGGAGATCTAAATCAGTTTGCTCAGACTGGTAAGTTTAGACTATTCACCATATCTATTCACCATGTGATTTTGAAGTAATCAAAAGGATCTGAACAGCTTTGGGGCCATAGAAAGTACCATCCACCCCCTCTAAAAAGCAGCTTTACTGGAAACAGCTCACATCTTGCAATGATATTTATAACAGCAAACCAAAAAACGAAGCATCCCTGGTCCCACAGAAGGACTTGATACCCGGATTTAAAAAAAACACCCAATCTATAATATTTACCTGACTGTGTGAAAATCTCATAATAATAAATGCAGCAAATACAAGTGTTCCAACTAGGGAAGGTGAATTAAATTGGTACCCTTGATTTATTGCCTCACCCAGCCTGTTCTCCAGGAATCCATCTTTCTGGGAGGGGGGAGCAGGGCAGCGAGCCCATCTCCTCCTAACCAGTTTGAAAACCGGCTGCTTTATTTTGCTTTGCAAGCCCCACAGCTGCAAATCAGGCACCCCTCCCCTCCACAACCTAGGCCAAGCGGCTCTCCTCTCTCCTGCCTCTCCGGCTCTCTTTCCCAAGGAATCCGAGAAGGCTGCGATTAATGAAACGTGAAGTGTGAAAACTTCCTGAGCTGCCCAGGCCACTCTTAATGATGTTCCCAGATGTGGCTGGCTGGAGGGAATGGGCTGAGCCACAGCACACTGCACCACACCTCTCAGGGTCCCGGCCTTGGACAGCTCTCCAACCTGCACACTGGGAAGGCCCACCTGGGTGATGCTCCACCTTGCCACTGAGGACCATGTGGGATTGCTGCTGGCTCCTCTTGGGCTTCTTCTGACCATCCTGGAAGCTCATTAATAGGAGTCCATGAAAAGGCATATAAGTGTGTAACCTAGGATGGTGGTGGTAAAGCACTATGTTTTGCATGCCGCCTCACTATGGTGTGCAAGTGGCCCCTGCCCTCCCCTCTGGAGCCATTCCAGGCTGCAATAGCAAAACAGAGATATTGCCTCTTGGACCCCACGTAGGGCACAATCCTAACTAACTTTCCAGCTCTGGTGTAGTTTTTCCAGTTGGGAAAGTGCCACATCCTACAAGTTTTAAACATCCTCCTGCTAACTTCAAACTTTGTTACATTAAAACCCTTCCCTTGGAGCCAATCAACTCTATCAGTGTCATTGCCAGAAGTACATCAAGCAGGAAATAATGCCCTCCCTTTCTGAAGATTGGAAGAATACTCTGAGGATCTCTTTTGAAGGTCATCCCATCCTTGGCTCCCTTCCTACCAAAAGGCCTGTTAATTCCAGGTTCCCTGAGCAATATCAAAAACCCCTCCTCTCTCCCTATCTCCTTTTAAAGGGGGGAAACCTTCCCTCATATAACCCAGCAATAATTTCAAGCTATTTACAGTAGGCTTTCTCTTCCCTTATTGGATGCAAAAGTCCATAAATTGGGACTGAGATGCCAAAAATTAAATACAGTGGTACTTTAGTTTACGAGCATAATTTGTTCCGGAAACAAGTTTGTAATCAAAATGCTTCTATATCAAAGCAATTTTCCCATAAGAAATAATGGAAACTCAGATGATTCGTTCCACAACTTAAAAATGTTCATATAAAATGATTATAATACTGCAATATAATACAAACTATAAAGACAAACAAAACAAATGAACTTGCAGATCTCAGATTTCTCAGACTGCAATCTGTACCCCCTTACACAGGAGTGAGCCCCATTGACTGTAATAGGCTTACTTTAGAGTAGACGTGCATAGATTGGTCTTCAGGAGAGGCTAATGAGGTGCTTGGCTTGCGAAGTGTCAAATCGGGCTGTATCCTGGCTGGGATGAATTTTTGGGTGTCTAGATATCACTTGCATATCAAGTATATCTATCTTGTAGAAATACAAGATATCACTTGTATATCAAGTCTAAATTTATTAGAAATGTTATCTTGTCTTGTGGAATCCTCTTAATCCAAGTTTCAATCCATGATTTTACTGTATATTTTTGCTGCTTCACAAAGAATAGAGTATATTCTCTCTCTCTCTCTCTCTCTCTCTCTCTGTGTGTGTGTGTGTGTGTGTGTGTGTGTGTGTATGAGAGAGAGAGAGAGAGAGAGAGAGAGAGAGAGAGAACACCATTTAACTCCCAGACAGACCTCCAGTATCTCATTGGCAGGGGTTGGATTTCCAAAGCCAGTCACTTGTGCTTCCTTATCTTCATGTATGGCTGCCTCGTGTTTAACACACAATTACATTTTCTCCCTCCAATTCCATTACAAATGGGATCGAGGAAAGCATTGTTTGAAGAAATGTACTGCTTCAGTTCTAGTTATGTCGTACAATTCACGGAACGGTTGAGGAGGAAAGAAAAGAAAAGGAAAAAATAAATATATATATACATACAGTACATACCCAACCTGGTAGACTCGGAAGAGTCAATAATATAATATTACACCAAGTCGGTTCTGTACAAATCATTCTCTCAGTTTTATTTACTGGAAACACACACCTGTTTAGGATTTTATTTCATTTCATTTTGGAAAGAAGCAATCCTGGAAAGAATGGGTGAAAAAAACACCCAGCAAAGAAAGATAAAATGATTGAGAGTTAATTAATTGCATTAAACTATTGACTAACTACCTAGCTCAATTGTAATTCATTTTGAGAATATGAAAATCAGAAGAACAATAATAAAACCCTGCCAGCTCCCTGCGGAAGGAGATGGGCAGCAAATTGGATAGTTTTCTTAATCTGGCGTAAATAATAACATGTCTCTCCTTCTCTCACTCTCTCTCTGGCCAATTCCCCCTATCGTTTAGAGCAGGCTCAAAAGCCTGTTTTCATAATTGATATCTGTTACGCAATGAGGAGCTTTTCATCTGGTCTCGTTGCTTTGCAACATTCTCAGAGTTTGCCCTTTGGATTTGGGTTTTTTGGGGGGGAAGGGGGGCAATGTTTGTGGCTGCTGATTGTTTCTTTAGCAAAATAAATACACTGAATTAAAACTACAGGCCCTTCCATATACAAAACCAGATGTGACCCAGGGAGTTCCCCTTTGCAGGTCAGCGGTTCATCAAATATTGCCCACTGACCAGAGCAATCCTGGCCCTGGTATTGCCCAGGGTCATGACAGCAAGTTGCTACTCCCCTTGCCACCCCCCGCCCCATCAAAAGGCAGATGCTGCTTTGGAAGGGTGAGCAATAGGGTTTCTATCTTTGGAAGGGTGAGCAATAGGGTCATTCCTCTGTTTTAAAATTCACAAGTGGGTCCTCCCAAATGAATGAAGTGGGGGACAAGTGGTCATCATATGGTTTCCAATTGCAGTGGGGGACAAGCATCATATGGGCATCAAGTGGGGGACAAGCATCAAATGGGGGACAAGCATCATATGGTTTCCAATTGCAGTATAAAGATATGGACGATCAGAGTTCTAGTAGTCTCCTCTGCCACAGACTTATTTTCTGGATGCCAACTTAGGCTGCAATCCTAAAGACACTTTCCTGGGAGTAAGACCCACTGAACACAATGGGGCTTACTTTTGAGTAGACATAGTTAGGATTGCGCCCACTGTCTCTAAGTCTGAGCTCGATTGACTAAAAAAATGGGCGTTTTAGGATTGTACATTGTTTGCTGTTGTAATGCATCTCTCCCACATCAACATTTTTCAAATGGAAAATTCTACATACAAATGCTAAGTGCTATAACCAGAATGATATGTACCTAGACATGTTATTATGGGGAATATTGCATTCTATGAACTCTAGCAGACTGGGTATGTTATCTTTGTTAATTAATCAATCAATCATTTTTTTAATTTAAATTTTTATTCAATTACTCAACTACAGCAATGTATTGACCAGGTCTGCCAAAGAGCCCTACAGCAGAGGAAAAAGGTTATCAATTATAGTATTCTGTTTAGCATTCTAAAAGATTTAAAGCAGGTGCGTTTTAAATCCCTTAAATTAACCTGAATGGAATCATGTTCAATTCAACAATATATTCAGATCCTATAATTGGATATACTGCTTCCTTATGTGTGGAATTTACCCAGTGAAATACAGTACCAAGATCTCCTAGCATTTGAGATTGCATGAGTCTCCTCTTCACCTCAAACATTAAAGGTGGAGTAATGAAGACAGTGGGACAGTGCCTCTCTAATACACCACTCTCCTCTCAACTTCTTTTGCATCGTTCTCCTTTATCAGTCTAAGGAGCAGGAAGAGAGGAGCAGTAATAGTGAGTGGGCGGATGGGTGCATTTGGGTGCTCCGGCACCATGTACTCTGAAACAAGAGTCTCAGCTGGCCTCATGGATTTACTTTGTCTCTCAATCCTTTGATTTATCTTCCATCAGTTATGGCTGCCTTGACTCTATGAAACAACATGGTTTCTAAACAGAGGTGTACTTTGCCTCTAGCATGAGTTATCTCGTGCCATGTGAGTGTACACACTGGTGGGCATGAGCACATCCACCCATTTAGCACTTCCTCTCACCCCAGTACCTTTTTATGCCAGCCGGAGAACAATCCCCAGCTAGCTCAGAAGAGCATGCGCATGGTTCCAGTTGAGCTGTGCATGCGTCCTTCTGAGCTAGCCGGAGAATGCTCCTTGGTTCCAGCTGAGCAGTGCAAATGCCCTTCCAAACTATGCGGCTGGGAATGTGGCTAGTTCAGAAGGGTGCGTGTGTGATTCAGCTGCTGAGCTATGCACATGCTCTTTGAAGCCAGCCAGAGAAACCCTAAGGTTTCTGTGAAGAGCGTGCGTGCAGTTGCAGGTGAGCTACGCATGCGCTCTTCACAGCTGACTAGAGGGTTTTTTTCCAGATGAAGAGCCTGTGTGCATGATGGTCTCATGATGCCACATGGTCTCATGACATCATGCATGCCATGGCTGTGTGGCAGCTTTGGTACTCCTCTATTTCTAAATCTTTGGCAATTTCCCTGTAAAATGCACTCGTATTTTTGGCTACAACGACAGAATGTCTTCCAAGCTCTTAAAAGTCAGCTTCCAATATTGCTTTGCATCCCTTCTTGCCCACCTACAGTGAACAAAGTCATCCTTCTCCTTGGCTGTATTCTCAGCAGCAAGCTGCATTATTCTGATATACCTTAGACGGCTTTGTGACATTGTGTCACCACCTTGATGTGGCTCTCCTTGTCCAATTTGTTGAACAGATAATTCCAAGTTTCCTTTGGAACCATGGCTTGTAAAATTGTCACTCATTTCAAAATGCACTTCAGGCCTCCAACTGGGTTTGCAGAAACCAAGGATGAGGAGACATGCTTGAACTGAGAGCTATACTTGGTCAGCAAAGCTTCTGTTGGCTTCACAGATCACGTGCTTTGGCTGACCTGGGAAGGGGGGTTGCAGTACCTTCTCAGGCCTTCATGTGTGCGGCACTGTGGTTCAGCAAAGTTCAGGCCAATACCTTCCTCAGCCTGAGAGCAAAGCACCTGACTGCTAGAGGTCTTGCATTAAGACCATTTTCCAGTGTGCATCACATACTACAATTTTTTTGGTTAGATGCAATAAAATGCACCACAGTATATGTGTGTGTGTGCATGTGTGCACAGCTTTTTGAATTCATGCTGAGCTGCACCTGCCAAAACTCCCTTTTCTATACGATCATTAAAAACACAAGCAGTCTGTTTCCTTTTGTATCTGATAACACTAGGTTTTGGTGGGCTGTGGTGGTGCAAGTGGTTAAAAAACTATGCCTGGTGACCAGGAGAACAGGGTTCGAGACCCAGCTCCTACAAGTTGTGGTGAACTCCTATCCTTAGCCCAGCTCCTGCCAACCTAGCACGCGAAAGAATGTATATGCAAGTAGATAAATAGGTACCACCTTGGTGGGAAGATAAAACAGCATTCCATGTGCTTTTGGCAGTCATGCGGTCCCCATTATCATGGAAGTGTCTTCAGACAACGCCGGCTCCAAAAGCTTAGAAACAGGGATGACTACTGCACCCTACAGTCGGTCACGACTAGCAGTATAACCTGTGGGGGACAACTTTTTAATGCTAGGTTTAGGGCCATAGCATAGGAGAAGGAGCCAATCTAACCATTTCCCTTTGCACTGTGTCTCTGACTGATATCACTTCCTGAAGATGGGGAACATCCACGAATTGTGCCTGAGTGTTCTCTCTTTGGCTATTTACAGCAGTTTTGGAGTGGGGATTTCAGTTGGGAAAGCAGTGAGACCCCTTCCCTTTTTTATATCACAGTCCCTTTCCAAATTGGCCTCATCAACTTCTGCTTAAACGTATATACTTGCACTGGGTGGGAATGTGCTGTTATGAACTGAATCTGCATTTAGTGTATGCAAAATACATGCACCATCACTGGACCTCAGATTCCCAATCTGAGCTCTTACCAACAACCATCCGCTTCCAAGCTATGATCGCTCCCCCTTCATTTTCAAAACCACAAAACCAATAGAGCTCCCTCCAATCAAAAGCACTAACACTTTATTGAAGGCAGGGCACGCTTCCGATTGGTTCAGCTGGCGCTACTGTTTCCTTATTCACTTATTTATTCATTTATAAAGTGTTTGCTTAACTTGGTGCAGATGTAACATCTCATTTAGTGCAGCCTAGAGGCAGAAAAGCATTTGGCAACAAGAAGAAAGAAGAAACTGAGAAACACAAGGGAAAAGGAAGACTCTCAATTTCTCTCTCCATATGTGTGTGTGTGTGTACTGGGTAATGTGATGCAGGGCTGGACTCTATAATAGACAGTGCTCTTCAATCAGTAGGTTGTGTAGGTTGTGACCCCATTGAGGTCATAAGAACATCAGAAGAGCCCTGCTGGTTCAGGCCAAAGGCTCGCCTAGTCCAGCTATCTGTATCTCACAGTGGCCTTTCAAATGCTTCAGGGAGCACACAATACAATAAGAAGCCTTCATCCTGCACCTTGAGGTCTAGAAACTTGGACCTTTTAATACAATGCCTGAAAAACAGTTTCGTTTCTGCACTTTTTCTAAGCTTCCATGACTGTGTTCATAAAAAAGGCAGCCAGTACGGGCCCAGCAAACTCGCATAGAATCCTAGAGTTGGAAGGGACCTAGTAGGTCATCTAGTCCAACCCCCTGCCTGCAGCAGGAAATCCCCCTAGAGCATCCCCGACAGGTGCTCGTGGAGCCTCTGCTTGAAGATCATTCTGCAGCCAAGATGGTTCAGGTGGGTGGGATGCTTCCCAGTCTGTTCTGTCTCTGCAGGTTTTTGCCGACTGTTTGCAAAGAAGGGCAAGGGAGTGGCAGGCAGGTTGGCAGCCTCCTTTGTGCTCCTGGCTCCCCCTTTGCATCCCATCAGACTGGTACTGATGGGAGGCAGCTGGTACTTGTTTAAACTCGGAGGTAGTTGCTTAGCAACCCATAGGAGGCTCATTATTTGAAGCTAGAATGATTAACCAAAAAAAGGAGGGGAAAAAGGGAGGGGGGGGCACGGGAAGTAAAATGGATCCATTATTTAATTAACTAATTGACGATCAACTTCTTTTTAATTATTCACTTAATTAAAGAAGTGTAACTACAACACCGGCCTTATCAACTTGTGTGGAAATGCCGACAAGATTGGAGACAAAAGATTTGTCCCTGCAGTTGCTCCGGTGAAGAATTCATCTCTTATTGCGCTTTTCAAGCTAAGTTCTTGAGAAACGGAAAAATGGGGAGAAAAGATCTCTTTTTCTCTCTGCTTCTTCCTGTTCCCACCAGATGTCCCCACTGGAGATGGAAAAATCTTTCCATCTGAGTGTGAGTGTAAAGCAGTGGTTCTCAATCTTCCGAATGCCGTGACCCCCTTTATCAGTTCCTCATGTTGCGGGGACCCCCAACCATAAAATTATTTTCGTTGCTACTTTATAACTGTAATTTTGCTACTGTTATGAATCGTAATGTAAATATCCGATATGCAGGATGTGTTTTCATTGTTACAAATGAAATGTGTGTTCTATGCACACATTGAACACAACGGGATTTATTTCAGAGTAGGCATGCATAGGATTGGGCCCTGAGGCTGCAATCCTATCCACATTTGCATGGGAGTAAAGGCCCACCCCCCACTATAATGGGATTGGGCCTCCAGCCAGAGTACTTATTTCAGAGTAGGCATGCATAGGATTGGGCCCTGAGGCTGTCAGTCAGCCCCAGTGTGCATGCAGCTACAGCCGGCGGTCTGGAAAGCCTGACCTGGTCCCCTGCATCAGGGGTCTTTAGGCGACCCCCAGGAAAGCTCTAGGCGACCTCCAAAGGGGTCCTGACCCCCACTTTGAGAAACTTTGGTGTAAAGGAAGGAAGGCACAGAGGCAACAGGCAAGACGGATTGAGGAAAGCTGGGGTGAGCTCTGTCGTTCAGCAACAGGATAGGTTGCTGGAACTCTGGGGGAGGCGCCTTGATGGGGCAAATTAAATCGTTGGACCCATGAAATGTCTGACAGCACAATCCTATGGATGTCTACCCATACATAAATTACATGGAATTCAGTGGGACTTGCTCTCAAGTGAGTGCATTTAGGATGGCAGCCTTATTCTAGTATCCCCAAAACTTATCTGCATTAGTGTGCACGTGCAACTGTGGATGCATTTGTACCACATGACTCCCCATGCCCCCCATCCTTGCCTCCCCATCCTTCCAAAAACTAAAGATACTGCCCATTTGGTGACCATGTTGAGGCTTCTTTAGTAGACTGACCTGCAACCCAGAATTGGCACTTCAGGATTCTCTGAAGAGAAGCGCAACCAGTGCATCTGTTGTCAGTTTCATCAGCAGCAGCTTGTAAGTGGTGGTGGTGGTGGTGGAGAATTCCTTTCAGAAGCAAAGTCCATCAACAAATTCCTAACTGTGTAAGAAAGGTCCCTTCCTTTTTTGTCACTCCCGGATCACCAGTCCCAGATCACCTGTCAATCTGTTTTATTGGGTGACAAAAATTCTAGTAGGGTTGTAGTGGCTCAGTGGTTAAGATGCTCTGCATGTGCACCAGGAGTTCAAGACCTGGTTGCTAAAAGAGTTCCCTTGCTCTGTTTCTGCCAACCTACACATCTGAAGGCAAGGAAATGCAAGTAGATAAATAGGTGCCACCTGAATGAGAAGGTAACAGCATTCTTTGTTAGTCATGCCAGCCACATGACCACAGAGACATCTTCAGACAGTGCTGGCTCTTCGGTGTAGAAATGGGGATGACCACCACATCCTACAGTTGATCATGACTTGAATTCGGGAGACACCTTCGTCTTTATCATAGAAACCTAGAGTTGGAAGGGACCCAGCAGGTCATCTAGTCCAATACTTTACAATTCTTGTATTGCGAGGCAGGCAGATAAAAACGTCTTTAGGCCCCCTTTCAGAGTGTGAAGGATATGGAAGAATCCTTCTTTTTCTCAAAGAACCTGTCAAGTTCCAGCTTATTTTGGTCAGAAGTACCCAAGTTTTGTGGTCTTTTAGAGTTTTTGAAAATTTGAAAGTGATTCTGGTCCTCTCTCCTTCCATTAAACTGATTTGGATCTCCACAAGAAGACTGCCTCCTCGCCACTGCCCCCCCCTCCTTTCCTTTGATTAATGTACCTCTAATGACAAAGCTGTCTCCACAACCAGCAGGTTAAATGCAGGAGGGGTAATCAGCCCAGCTTCTTCTATTCGGTTCGCCTCATTATGAAAAAGAGGAGTATGTGGCACATTGGCAGTGAGGGCTGGACGTGGCCAGAGCAGGGGGCTTTTGCAGCAGGGACCCTGATCAATTCTATTTACCCATCTGAAGTGTGATTGGATTTATTGTCAGCGGGGAAGAAGGTAAACAAATCGCTTGGGCACAGCTCAGTATTGGCAGTTCTGAGAGCTGCTGAAGGAAGGGAAATGTGGCAAACTTCTGCCTTGCCATAGCTTTTCTGCAACATTCAGGGCTCAGCGGATGCAGGCACGTAGATTGGGGGGGGGGGCGTCCATCCAGGGTAACGTGCCCTGAGGGAGTGATGGATGTACCACCTGAGCCCCACCAAGTGGAATTTTGTGGCAGATGGGCTCTTGCCCCCGAGGCTCTGAATGGCAGCTATGGAAGCAACTCAGTGGTATCCATAACAGACTGACACCATTGCACGACCACTGAATTAATGCTAGGTGCTGCATGTTACTCTGGGTGTATTTTTTGGGAGGGGGAGGGTGGTGTCTCCCACAGGTTGTACTGCTAGTTGTGATCAACTGTAGGTGAGGTGCTAATCTCTGTTTCTAAGCTGAAAAGCCAGACCTGTCCAAAGACGTCTCTGTGGTCATGTGGCCAGCATGACTGTACGCTGAGGTGCATGTAACACTTTTACCTTTCCACGGATGTGGTACCTATTTATCTACTTGCATTTGCAAGTAGGGGACAGTATTGCATGGAATAATGTATACCCATTCCAGACAATGCCCACACTTGTAATGCCATTGCATGAATGGTATGGTAACCTGTGTCATGGTCAGAAAAACTCTTTGGGCAGGGCTGGATCTATGTTGTACAAGATGTACAAGGAGTAAAGAATTCAGCTCCCAGAGAATCCCAGTCATTTAAAACAATACCAAGTAACTAGCCCCTGAAAATATATTGGAAATTACATAGGCATATGTAATTTAAGCCCAGGAGCCACTGATTTAGGGCTTCTGTCTCACTGACTGAGGACTCTTCAGCTCAAAGCCTTTTCCAGAGGTACTTCCTATCTGAATCTGGAACCGCTGCCATGCAAAACATGTGCGGTGTCATTAACCTTTGGCCCTTCCTTTCCTATTGCCCTCCATGTTCCCATCTGTACAATGGGAAGAATAGTGGCGGCTGGTGTGAGGGCGAACCTAAGAATGGAAATGAACTGTGGGTGGCTGGGTGGAAAGAATTAAATAGCAATGTCTCCTAATTAGAATTTGCTGCAGCCATTTGCATTTATATTCCCTTAGTTCCTGGCACAATGGGTCACTTACCTTTAACCTTTATATTTGGCTCTCCTTCCCTCCCCATCTCAGCTCCTCTTGATTCTGAGCTTTTGAAACTCTCCAGAGGGATAAAATTAGTTCATGCACAGCATAACTTTGAGTCCCCTTCCTCTTGCATCTTAAATCTGAAATCTAATCCTCTGACTTCCTTTAATTAAGCAGAGGGTAGTTTAAATTAGACTAACTATCTTTGGGGGGGATTATATATTTCAATCATCATTATGGCCTGGCTATTTGTGATCTGAGTAGATAGACAGATATATTAGTTGTATAATCAAGAACACAATTATAATCCTCCCCAAAAAGATATTTAATAATCGTTTAAAATGATGGAATATTTGACTCAGGACCTTAGAGAGTTAGGCTGCTACCGAAGGTGGAGAAGGGCGAGACTGAAGGACTTTGGATGTCTTTCAAACAACTCCTGTTTCTGTTGTGATGTGATCCTAAAGTGCTCTTTTGAATTTACTCAGAAGTAACCTTAGCTCAGCTCCTGCCAACTTAGCACTTCGAAAGCATGCAAATGCAAGTAAATAAATAGGTAACATCTCGGTGGGAAGGTAAAATAGCATTCTGTGCACCTTCAGCAGTCATGTCAGCCCCATGACCATGTCTTCGGACAATGCTGGCTCTAAAGGCTTAGAAATGTGGCTTAGCACCGCACCCTACAGTCGGTCATGATTAGCAGTATAACCTGCAGGGGACAACTTAACTTTTAACCCTATCAGTTTTTAGAGGTTTACCTTCAGTTAAACCTACGTTTAGGATTGCAGCCTAAAGGTTGACACCCTGCCTGGTGGAATTAGCAACAGAGGGACACGTGAGTGCCCCATTTTTTTCCATGATGCACTGGACCGTGGCAAGGAGTTTCACTAACTAATTATATACTGCATAAAGAAATATGTTTTGTTTTCTGTCCTGACTCTTGTGACAGTTTTTGTGGACATCCAGTAGTTTTGGTTTTGTGAGAGAGGAAAAAGAAGAAAATAGTCTATGGCTGCAATCCTAAAGACACTTTCCTGGGAGTAGGACCCATTGAACGCAATGGGACTTACTTTTGAGTAGACATGGTTAGGATTGCACCCTATGTCTCTGTGTAATGGGCAAAGTGCAGAAATTTCCAGAATCCAACCAGGATATGTGGTAGAATCCAGACACCGAATCCATGTCCCTTAAAACAGTTCTGGAGTGCAACAGCCCATCTCTCCATAATATGAAAAGCTAATGTGTACACACGCTTGCCATGTTATTAACACGTCTCCCCCAGTCCTCTGGGCTTATTTGATGTTTTGTTTCTAACAGCCCAGAAAAGAAACCTCTGTCAGGAGGAAACAGCGGTACATTTTTTTTAAGGATCATAAAGATTATGATTAGAAAGCTTTGTATCAGTTTTATAGAGCTACAGAAGTTCTTGAAAGATCTTTGGGGAGTTGGTCTCCAAGGGAACTTTAATTTTCTTATTTTTCTTGCTTTTTTGAGGTTGTTATTGCTGCTGAACTGCCAAACCTGACTCTTGATGGATGTGAGTTTTCAGGAGCAATAAATGTAAATTTTTTCTCCCTCCTCTGGCCACTTGTGTTTTATTTGAAATTTACAAAACCTGAACACTCTGTTCCTGGAAGCTGACCCCAAAAATAGCAGCATTCTTGAGTAGTTAGTCTTCCATCAAGCAACATTAATAATTTAGCCTCTAATTAAAAGTGAGGTCAAACAATGAAAAATTACTGAGCAGAATAGTTACACAATGACGTATTAAACTCACTGTTTCCTTTTATTTTTTTCTCAGAAACAGCTGAAACAGATGGATGTTAAAGGTTTCAGCTTGTTTACACCCGAAATGCATTTATTGTCAAAGAAGAAGGAAGTGGAAATATATTCCGCTAAACATTTTTACCGGTTAGGGAGCTGGGCTCTTAAGTCAATGGTTTCCTGACGCACCTTCTATTTCCCTCAAATTGTTCAGTTATCTGGAGAACCGCTTCTCATAATGACAAAGAGAGAGAGAATCACGCTTTGATGCCTTGCAGGCTCGCCCAAAGGATGTTGGCAAGGAAAGATTCAAAAGACTACAGAGAAAAGATGATGGAGATAACTCTGAGTTTACATTTACCAGGGAGAATTTTGCAGCAGACACACAGAAATAGGGCTCTGAATACTTCTACCCCAAATCTTTGTAGGAAAGAACTTGTTCATCTCCTGTATTAAAACAGCAGTATCTCTGGGCCTTTGCAGCATCTGCACCTCATGCACGTTTGTAGGTGACAGCTTTGGCTGACAAAAGTTTTAAAAATAGAAAAATAGTACCAAATCACATTTTTGAGTGCATGGGTAAAATCTACACACAATGCATCCACATAGTTCTGTCCAAATGGTTCAGTGGTATATACAGTAAGTTTGGAAATGCCTAAGTCCCCATAGTCACTGACAGCCACTATAGCCACTGCCCCACTCTGGCTCTTCAACCAACTTAATTCATTTTTCTTTCACTATGTACTCCTGCTGTGAATTTTATATTTGAGTGAAAGCTCAAGATAAAACTTCCCAGATGTTTGGTGATGGATCCAGAAGGCTGCAAGGTGGACAACCCTTGTTGTACAAGATGAGTCTCAATGAGGTGACTGCCATGGGTTGAGAGTTGTTGATGTGGAACAACACAAGTTACAAATGGCACAAGTCAATCCCAATTGGCTTCCCTTAAACAACTTTTACTTGATCTGGAGAGGGTAACAGCGCCCATTTGTCAAATGTTAATATTCCCTTGATGTCCAGAGGACATACCTTGAAAGTTATTTATACAGTGATGTGTGGTTTTTTCCCAGAGGAAACAATGTTCTCATTCCATATTTCCTTTCTGCTACAGAATTACCAATCAACTGTAATTTGAAATACAATTATACAGACCATAGATATTGCGAATACCAACTAACTGAAACGCAATCAAGTCCTCTGTGGAATCGGCAGCTTACAGTTTAGTATCATTTAAGGGGATTCTGCCAACCCTTTTTGTAGTAGATTAAAAGGGGGATATTTTGTTTGTTACAATCAAACCTACCGTTTCGGTTTTATAAATTTTTAAAATATTAATTATCGGTGGAAAAGTACACGGAGGTGAATGCATTAACTGCTTTCCCACGAAGATAGCAACTATTTGGTGTTTGGTGTTAGATTAGTAGGGGCCAGGTTGGGAATTTTAATCCAGTTTGTTAAGTTATTAAATTTTCTTTATTTACAGACAGATCTTACTTTCATTAACATTGTAACAGGTGCTCATTAAGAATTTATCATCAGGCAGGACGAAGAAGAAGGGGAAATGAAGAGAGAAGGAACAAAGTTCTTTCTACCATGTCTCATTATTTGCATGAAGGGGGCATTCAGAAGGTTAAAAAGAAAAGGCTGCAGGAACAGAGAGCAGAAAATGGAATAAAATAAAATAATGGGAATTCTGCTTGACCAGGAGGCAGAGGCAGAGGTAGATACCTCCAATGGATGATTAATGGGGAGATGATGGACAATTAATGGGGAGGTGACCATTAACAACAACAGATGCCACCTTTGCTGCTGTTGCTTCTGTTCTCCTGGGATTTGGCAAGAAAAAGGAGGAACAGGAAGTGAAGGAGAAAGCACCACCACCCCACAATTTTTCTTTTCTCTTTAATCCAGGGAGAATGGCAATGGCTGTGGCAATTATAGTTGGAGTACAACTAAGGATATGGGGGCACAGTAGGCATCAACAGAGGCCTGAGGCACAAGTCTTTGGCCACTTCTGAAATGAAGCTGACATGATCATCACCTTCAGCACCTTTTTCAACAAATCATCCCTAGATGACACACCTTTTCCCAGCCAGTGACCTATTGAAACCTATTGAGTCTGTTTCTAACTAATTTGCCTCCCTGCCTCTTGTTTGTGCTTTATTCTGATTTGGACAGGATTGTTCAATCATACTTTCTCATCATCTTGTTGTGAGTGTTCTTAACAGTCAGGTGGAAAGGTGGTGTATAAATGTTAGAGGTAAACTTACCGTATATATCTAAACCAGAAGATTTAGACTCTAGCATTGTTGTCAGCTTTCCCATGTGCAGTCCAATGAAGTTCTACTGGATCCATGATGCCTCCCCATATAACATATCTTTCAACACAGACTCACACACAGAGAGAGCAGCACCATATACAACAGCGATTCTTAAAACTTTTAGAGGCCCTGAATCCATTGAGCACAATCCTAACCATGTTTACTCAAAAGTAAGCTCCATAATGTTCAATGGAAAGTGCTTTTAGGATTGCAGCCATTGTCCTCTTTCTAAAATACCTAAACTTTGTGCTTGGTTCCCATCTCTTCCGGCATCAACATTGACCTGTCTTTTTCCTTTGCCTCTCCATTGCTCCCAGTTTCTTTCTGCTGGCATTTTTGGACAGATTTCTTGACTCGAGAGTGTGATGGAGTAGGGTACACTCCCGTTTCATCTCTACACACAACCTTCTTTTAGGAGATCTATCAGCAGGTGCTGCGGGCTTTTGACTTGGCCAATGTGATAAATTAACTGAAGCTTTTAATCACGATTGAAAGGAGCATCGGTTAATCAGGTGAGTCACTAACCTTGTTTAAGAAAGACTCACTTTAATGTTTCAAAGAGTATCTTTGATTTAACAAAAGAGCATACAGCTCAGACGGAAAACACTCAGGGGCACTTCAGAGATCAGCAGAAGATTGTTTGATGCTACCCGTCTTGTACAGAGTCAAGTAACATATATCTCCTGACTGTACTAGTGCTGACAACATGACAGGTTGAAAATTGTGATAGGAAAATTCAGATTTAGGGCACAATCCAGAGTAACTACAGGGAGTCCTTGCTCCGGTGTAAGAACAATTTGCTCTGGATTGCAATATGAATTTCCCATGGGTTTTCACTAGGTGGTGCAGTAACTACGGGTACATGTAATGTCTCTTACGTGCTCCCATAGTTACTCTGGATTGTAGGGTTATTCTGGAGCATTAAATTATATTACTCATAATTTTAGCTGTCTTATGTAAACTGTGCAGATGTGATTAATGTTTGATTGATGTAACTAACTGTCCAACCCTAGGCATGTCTACTCAGAAGTAAGTCCCAAAGTATTCAATGGGGTTTGCTTTCAGGAAAGAGTCTATACATGATTTCAGACTTGAATTGCAATCCTAAGAGCACTTTCCTGGGCGTAAGCCCCACTGAATTCAATGGAACTTCTGAATAGGATTGCACTGTCAGACAGCTTTCTTTTTTTCTGTGCTCTGGTCAAACAGGTGATACCCCTCAGGAAGCAGGACATGGCCAAAGGTGTTCCAGTTTTGGAAACTGTTCTTAAACATGTGGTAGACGTTTTAAAAAAGTGTTTTTTCTTCACGATCTCACAGAATCAGAACAGGCTTAACTGCAGGAGAGGCAAATGTATGTGAAAGTAATTGATTGATTAATTGGTTAAGAGCTAGACAGCTCATTGACTAAAAGACCTTTCATTGGGACAGGATAATTTCCTTTCTCTTTCTACTTCCACCATTTATTTTCTCATTTTTAATTTGAAGCCTTAGGCCATGAATCCTTAAAAAAACCCAGATCATGTGCATTTGGGCTGTTTTAACATTTACTTATTAATTTATGATGATTTTGCTTGGTGAAATGGGAGTGAAGAAGTAGCATGTCAGCTGCTACTAGCCCTGAGCAACACCCTTCTTAATCTTAGAGCATAATCCTAATCATGTCTACTCAAAAGTTAGCCCCATTGTGTTCAAAGGGTCTTAATCCCAGGAAAGTGTCTTTAAGATTGCAACCTTAATTTTTTAAAAAGAAAATATAGTATGACACGGTGTCATTAATGTATGGAAGAAGGTAAAGACATAAAGCTGCAATGATCATAATGACAGAGTTCTTTGGGAAAATATAAATGGAAGAATGGATAATTTCTAATTGATTGGGCCATTTGGTCTAGGGGAGAAAGCTTGGTTGAAAAAAAAAATTCAGAAGCTCCTCTAAATATGGTGGGCATGAGAGTCAGTTCCTTCAAGATCATGAAGGTGTTCATCTCTCCCTTTTACTGACTGATTCCTTATTTTGTCTTGCCGTCTTGTTCATCCTGGGTAAGTAGATGCTGGTTTTGCTCCATCTCTGAGTAGACAGAATGTTTTCTGAAGATGGTTGCTTTCATTAAATGGCTGAAACTTTTTACCATTTGACGTGTGTTTGGATAGGAGATGGAAATTTTTTTATCCATCTTGAGATCAACCTGTGTGGGCAGGTAGTCTGAGAAAACCTTGTTTTATGAACACACATCCTGGCAAATGCATGTTGGTTTGAATAGATGTGAAAATCATTGCATAGAGATTATCAGCTCTTGTAATGGCTTCTATTCTTTTGGTTCGGAGCCTTCCGATGCAGCTACTACATTGTGTGGTTCCTCCAATCCCTTTGTAGATAAAAGATGATTCTTGATTATATTCTTCATTCCTCCCTCCCCCAAGCAATCATTCCTCACCCACAACTCCCTCCTCTCCACCCCGTCCATCATAATGCTTGTCTTCAGGCTTATTCATAATTTTGAAAAGAGGATTTCAAAAGACTGGCCTTTCTCAAAAGCTGAAATTGATGAGCAGAAATTGTAGTGAAATTAGGGTTGCCAGTTTCAAGTTTCAAGGAGTTTCAAGGATCCCACTTTCTTCTGGGAAGCTGAAGGTTAGGAGTTCAGGATGAATCTATCAAGCTCCTTTTTGAGTAATGCAAGTGGTTTTCATATCACTGCCATTCCTGACTCTGCCTATGAAGCATCAAACATGACTGGGCTAATTCCTCTGGTGCACCTCATAGCATCACATACCATAAGGTTCTAGGGTTCACCTCTACTCCCACCAAGTTCTGCTTCCTTGTTCCAGGGCATGATCTACATCTCCTTAAGAGGGCATTGAGGGACACCAGAAGGTACCTAAAACAAACTAAACATCTGAAACTAAAATACATGCAACCTGTTTTCAGTAGACACTATAAAACTGTCATTAAAGAAAAAAAATTACATGCCAAGTGTCCAAGAAGAGTCTGCTCAGCAACTATTCTCTTATGAGTGAACTGGTACAGTGGATCTGAAAAGCCAATGAACAATAACTTAGCAGGGTGACTTTTATAACCTGCCAGATTCTCTTCTACTGTAGTTCCACCCCATGCTAAAGGTTTCCTTAACTCCTCCCCTACCTGCCACATTTGATCATGGTTCCACACCTGAACTGCCAGATCCTTCTAGGCTCTGCTCTTTCATCTCTCTGGATTCTTCCCTTGAGTTGCCATATCTGCACAGGCAGTGATGGGATTCAAAAAAATTAACAATAAGTTCTCTGCCCATCTGGCAGCCACTTTTAAATGGCTATTTTTAAACTTTATATGTCCTGTCTCTCGTTAACAAGCGGTTCTATAGAGTAGGTGCGAACCTGCTGGAGCCCAACACTGTGACAGGGTCTGCTTTCCTGGTTTCTACCCCTTGTCCACACTCAAAATAGCACCTGCATTTCCCTGTACCTGCCAGCAAGCCAAGTGTCTGCAGCAATTTAGAGTGCACTGCAGGAGGGGAGAGAATGGTATTCCACAGAGTGTGGAAGGCAACACTGGCCCAGGCTTAGGCACTGGGAGACCATGGACCACCCTGAGAATTGCCCTCAATTTGCCAATCTTTTTCTTTCTTCATGACTCATAACTCCAGGGAGGATTTCAACAGGGACTGTGACATAGCGGGAAGGGGTGAGGTTATAGAAACCCCAGTCCAAAGACCCCACAGCTACTTTGTAAAAAGGATGCTGTGAATTCCACCCACCGAACATCCATGGTTGTGCACAGCATGGCCCTAAGTGGCAAGACTCCGTTTGTAGCCTGACACTCAGCAACTAACAGGCTGGCTCTCTTGCCGGCTTTGCTTTTGTTCCACTGCAAATTTATAATGAAATAAGATGTGAGCAAATTACAGAGAATTTATCCCCAACTCTGAAACATGTGGGCTAACATATGTGAACAGATACCTAAGCAGGCACCCAAACGTATTCAAGCAGATCGCAGCCAGTAGGGTGTCCCCATGTTTATGAAACTCGGCTACTGTTCTTTTGAGCTCCTTTTCAACATCTGGTGAACTGTCAAGTCACGTTTAAATATTTTAAACAACAAGTAAAATATTTTTACTGGCATCTCAGCTGGTAGTAAAAACAGAAGACTACTTTTGCTTACGGCTTCTTTGGGAAACACTTTTCCAAAAAAAGACACTGTTCAGTTTGACACTGTTCAATTCTTTTAAAGGCAGCTGCTTCTTTAAAGGACAAAAATGCATCAAATGCTACAGCTGCCTATGCATCATCCATAGCTTTGGGAGTGTTCTAATGAGCACCCTGCTGGATCAGACCCTATATCTGGTCCAGAAACCCAGAAACAATAGAGGTCAACCTAGGGCTGGCACATCCACTGAGCAGCCACCACTCCTCAGAAGATTGCTTGACTGGGCAGCAGATGTCTAGACAGGGGTGTCCAAGGGGGGGGGGGCAGGGGCCAGATGCAGCCTGCGGCAAGCCTCAATGTGACCTGCTGCAACACCCCTCCACCTGGCCCATGCACAAGCCTGTAACGTATCTAGTATACTCTTACATTTAAATCTATGTAAATTTATTCAAATTTGAAATGTAAATAAATTTTCTGGCCTCCAACACTGTTTCATAGAGATTATGTAGACCTCCTACCAAAAAGTTTGGACACCCTGGTCTAGAACACTGGTTCTCAAACTTAGTAAAGTGCACTAAGGGCAAAATCCAGAGTAACTACAGGGAGTCCTTGCTCTGGTGTAAGAACTCTGGATTCCAATATGAATTTCCCATAGGTTTTCACTAGGAGGTGCAGTAACTACAGGTGCACATAACGTCTCTTACGTGCTCCTGTAGTTACTCTGGATTTGGGGGTAAGTTTTTGCATGAGAGAGACTAATACAGTAACATGTCCGCCAGGATACACCCCAGCAGGGAATGGGGGGCATCTTTGCCACCTATCAAAAGTTCTCCCAGGAATGGGTCTGTAGAGTCCTGGGGAGACCTGCCATGCATCCTACCCCTTTGCCTTTCACCACTAGCCTGACTGTGTCTTACACAGTAAGTAGAATTTGGGGCTGTAGGTGATTGCAATAAAGCACTCACGGTAGACATTTTGATGATGAAGAGCAGTTGATTCTCAAAATCAGAGCAATGTAGACACTTCTCTACGTTGCAAAAGACAACCCCCTCCCCTTGCAAGCAGAAAACCAGAATCTCAGGGAGTTGCAGCCAACCCACCTCCAGGGGAAGGGAGTTTGCAAGGAGTTCTTTTTTAAATTTGAAATGTGATTTTCCCGCTCCTTGCTGTGACAGATGGGACAGTCTGCTCAACTCTCTCAGGAATCTACCACTTTCTTTACCTGCATATCTAGATCCAACTTCGGTCTTAGTAGATAAACATTGGTGGCTGCAAGGAACCCTTCAGCGTATGCAGATATCTATTTCCCGGGAGGTCAAGTGGCAGAGAAGCTCTGTGGTTTGGATTAATAAATGTCAGGGGCTAAAAACCCGCAAAGTTATTCGTTTAGATATTTAAGCTGATCGAAAGATTAAAGCGCGCCGGGGCAGGAGTCTGCAGTTACATTTCATTATATGCTAAAAGGCATGTGTTATAAAACAGAAAGCACTGCCAGTGGAATTCAAAAGAAAGGGTTGTGGACGATCTGGCACCGTGTCGGATGGATGAGCAAATGAAGACAGACAGGAAAATCATGGGCCTGTTATGAAATTTATAAAAATCTGATCTGATCTGGATCATGTTGGGAAAAGAGGAAGCCTTCCTTTGCAGAGGCGGAAAAAGGGAATGATGTTCATTCAAAAAGGGGAAAAGGGAAAATGCCATTTGTGTGGCATCCCAGGAATAAATGAAACACTATCTCTTGTTTTTCTGCCTTTCACCCTTTCCGGTTCTTAAATCAGAAATACAGATTAGAGATTTACCTGAGGATTACAGAGGGGCTTCTGGATGGGTAGTGAGTATAAATAAATACAGCATGTGGACTTCAACCTATCTGTTCTCCATTGCTCTCTATTTCAGATAATGCTGACCATGTTGCTACCATCTTCACTCTGCACCACTTCTCCATCTTCTCCATCCCCTGGCCTGTTGCTTCCTGCCTACCTAGTAAGAGAAGCCTACCTGCTTCTACCATTTCCTTCTTTATCGTCCTTTATCCATCTTCACCAAGCACCACCACAGTCTGGCTGCTCTATTTCTGTGACATTTGGGCAACTCAACCAATCAGCATCACTTCAACATCTCCGTATCTCTAATCCTTGTAATCTTCTGATATAGATTGCAGAAAACATGGAGCGCATGAGCTGCTCACGATTGACACAACAATTCACAATGGCACGATCAATATAACACACATTTATGTAGCACAGTTAAAAAAACATGTTGTAACCAGATGAAGGCTGTGGACAGCTGTGCCCAACTCTAGACTAACAAGGTCTGTTCTTCAAGCGGAAAGTGCTGCTTTGTTGACCAGGCAAGGGAGCAGTGGTCAGACCTGTACTATCTATTGGTTGGCCTAGCCAAGATTTTATATATTGTATGCTCTGCGCACATAATCCTGCAGGTGTCTGAATAGGATTTTGAGCTCATTTTGAGCTAAAGTATTTCAGCTTCGGAAGTCAAATGTTTGTTTATAGGATCATAGAGCTGGAGGTTTCATTAGAGGTCATCTAGTCCAACCCCCGGCCCAGAATGAGATAACTGTCATTGCATTTTTGACAGGTGACCATCCAGCCCCGACTTGAGAACTTCCAAGGAGGCAGATATAGGTCATCTTGTAAATCAATGCAAAATGAAAAGATTATTTCTCCTGCCTGAGTAGCAGAGAGGCTCTCTCCCTCTCTCTCTCTCTCATTTAAAGGAGTAGAAGTACTCAAGCTGAGAATGAATCATTAGTTGGGAATGCTAGAATGTACTTGACCTAGCAAAAGAGAACTTGACATCTCTCTATCCAAACCAGAGAGGTGTTATGATTGGCCATCAGAACACCCCAAATCACCCTTTCAATGCTAATCCACCCAATGATGAAGAGGAGTGCTGTGTAAACATTTTTCTAACATTGAATGGCCCATTTCCACTCTAAAAGTGTTTGTGTTCCAAAACCCACAAATTTTTGTCAAAAAAAAAGAAAAAAAGCATTTAAGAGGTGATTGCAAGACTGGGCAGAGCTGTGTTTTCGGGTTTTTCTGCAGAGTTTGGAACTATATAATAAGAAATAAATTTCCGCCTTAACGCATGGTTGGGAGTTAGTTAAAGAAAAATAGGACTTGGAACTGAAGTGCGTCAAAGCCAATGAACTGGCAGCTATTTCGGGCACAAAGAAAGGTGCCCCTTTGCCAAGCTACGGCAATGGTAGACAAGAACTGACCATGAAATGAAAGGCAGCACAAGGGGCTTGGAGGCAAATGGGGACATGGATCTATGATAACCATTGAGCCTTTGTTTGATCCTAAGCTCCTGGACATATGCCTGATGTTTTCAAGGCACCCCAAGTCATGGAAACCTTGGCCGTGCCCCCACCGCTGACGTGGGTCCTTCCTTGTAGCTGTGTCAAGGGATTTTTCTAATTAACTACTTACATTTTGGCAAGGGTTTTTGGCTGTTCAGGGGTGGAATGACACCAGCTTGAAAAAAGGCAACCGTCTCAAATACTCTACTGTGGTGGCAGTGCAGAGAGTTGAAGGCCAGGATCCAAAGAACTTTGTGCCCTGTTTCCTGTGCTAAAGGGAATTTGGGATGGTGTTCCTCAGTCAGCAGTTTTTGCCTGAACCCCCTTTTCTTTTTGAAACTGATGGAGGCTTTAGAAGCAGCTTGTCTTGAAGAATAGTGAAGGGGCCTATTGGCTGAAGAAATTGCTCCAACTATCTAGCCACAATGCTGTTTGACCCTCTACTTTAGCCCCAAGTGGACTCCAATAACTTAGCTTAGTGGTTTTCAATTTTTTTTATCTCATGGCACACCAACCAGGTACTAAAATTGTCAAGGCACACCATCAATCTTTGGACAATTGACAAGGCACAACATGCTGCTGGCAGGGGGTGGGGTTCAATTCCTCAATATCCTTATTAAAAAATATCCTTATCCATGGCATTCAGGTTGAAAATCACTGCCTTAGCCCTAAGTAATACCTTTCATAATGCTGGGGATCAGTTCTGAAAAGGGAAATGCTGTTGTAAACATCACTGTAGGAGTCAGAGCATGTCCATGAGGCAGAAAACTGAGTCGAGCACCATCTTTTAATAAACATTGTTCTTTTCCACAAGGAACAGATACATCAGGCTCAGAAGTCAAGGAGAGAGTTGAGTATATAAGGCCGGCAACTGTCGCTGCACAGAGTAATACCCTCCCCTCTTTGAAGATAATGCGCAGCCCCTTAACTCTCTGAAGATCGCTCAGTGCTCTTGTTCCTCCGAGAGGGTATTGAAACCAGCCAAGCCTTTTGAACAGGAAGCGATATTCCCATTTATGAATGGTGAGTGATAAGCTCTAAAATGCCACATTTGAAATTGAACCCAAAGAAGTGTGAACTGTCGGCAGAGAGAGAGAGAGAGAGAGAGAGAGAGAGAGAGAGAGAGAGAGAGAGAGGTTTACCTTGGTCATTTGATAAGTAAGGGAGGAATTTCCAGTGATAAGAAGAAAATTGAGGCAGCAGGGAACAACTTGACTGACACAGCTGATTTCCAAGAGATGTGCAGTGCATCTCAGCTCACTAAAGGTTATTCCTGGTTTTGCAGTCTCCCACTGATGCCATGCAGAACCCAGTGTTGGATTACATATAAGCATTTGTCCCACATGGATAACACCCAAATCGGCAAGTGCCTTGCATGTGTGTCTGGGCCATCATAAATCAAACACCATCATGCTCCTGGGGCTATGCACCCACAAACTTTTCACCCACAAACTTTTCAACACAGTTTGTATATGTTTAGCTATACAAACTCTTAGATATTTAGGGTGCAATCCAGAGTAACTATGGGGAGTCCTTGCTCTGGTGTAAGAACAGCTTACTCTGGATTGCAATACGAATTTCCCATAGGTTTTCACTAGCTGGTGCAGCAACTATGTGTACACGTAATGTCTCTTATGCACTCCCGTAGTTGCTCTGGATTGTCGGGTAAGTTAGCTATTGAATGTGTGGCAACTGGCTATAGACTGCAGGTGTGTGAGAAACAGCCCCAAGTGTTGCCAGGTACTGCGACCAGTCCTGCGACTTGACTTTGGGCTAAGATAGTGGTTCCCAGACTGTGCACTGTGGGGATGCAGCAAACTCACAGAAGTTCTGCTGGATATCCCTGGTGGCCCCTCCTTCTTGACTGTCCTGTGTGCTATCATTTTGGATCATGCAAGATCACATGCATTTCAAAATGGTGGTGCTCGAGAGATGTGGGAAGAAGAGGCTTTCCCCGAATCCAGTTGCATCATGGTAGCATCAAGTACATTAAAAATAATTCATTGAAATGAATGACATGCTTGAAATTGGTACGTGACCCACTTAGTGAATTTCAACCCACACTCTGGGAAACACTGATTTAGCTCATCAGTCTGGAAAATAAAATATTGTAATACTTCTACTGGAAAAACTGGGAGTATTTAATTAGGTCCTCCCATTTTTTCCCCTTTCCTCAGTATTTTATTACAGGGATATGTCAGAAAAATTTTTGGGCCATTCAGTGCATGCAGTCATCACCATGTCCCACCCTGTGACACCATTATAGGTAAGGTAACGGGAAAGGATCTCTGGCAGTTTGCCCTGCTGCCTATATAGGCACCAGCCACAGCTGTGGTGGTAGTGCTCATCTACCGAAGATCCAGCTTTGTCCAAAGACTTTTCCGTGGTCATATGGCCACCATGACTATGGTATATGCTGAGGCACAAGGAAGACTGTTTACCTTCCCACTGAGGTGGTACTACTTATTTATCTACTTGCATTTACATGCTTTAGAACTGCTAGGTTGGCAGGACACCATCATACAGTAACTTGCTTTACATTACATGTCACCCAGGGATGATCATGTAGCCCAGTGCAAAACTCAAAGTGTTGCACCAGAGGTGATCTCACAGAAATGACATCATTCCCAGGCTCTTAAAAAAAGAAAATTGGGGGGAAACCTGCCTCCTTATCGCCAGCAGTTCACTGCCGATTTGCTCTGCTCCCCCCAGCTAGCTGCATAGCTAAGGCATTGCTATCTGGGATCAAAGAAGATTTTAAATCATAATTACATCTCATTGGCTCACAGAGCAATAATTATCATGGGTCAGTTCTGAGTTTAAAAAAAACACTTATTTTTTGTTCCATGTTTTGCTGCTTAATTAGCCATAACTTTTGATAGAATTCAGATTTTTCCAATGCAGTTTGTTTCACTGCATTCTGCATTAAATTACCTTTCTGGCAATATGTAACAAGATGGCATTGTTCATCCATACTCTGTTTTTTTTTTTTTTGGTGTGTGTGCAATTTTATCCACTAGAGCAATTTTATCCACTAGCTGCCTTGGGTCCCTCTGGGAGAAAAGCGGAGTAGAAATAGAGTTTATTATTTATTATTATTAGTGTCAAGCTTAGCTTGTTGTTCCCCTAAAGCTTGATGCCCTATACAACTGCTACCCCCTGCACCCCTTATCTACGCCAGTGATGTCACCAGATTTGCTGAACTCCAGATTTGTGATGCCCCTGGTGGTGCAGTATAATGCTCTCCTAATAACCAAAATGCTCTGTTGGTAAAGTGCCCCGTCCTGGGGGGGGGGGGAGTGATCGAATACCATAAGACTTGCCTTTTTCTGAAACTAGGAAGGGGACGCACTGCCTTGCTTTTCCCCTAATAATTACACACAGAAGGCTATGGGCTGTGTAGTCAGGAAGACACAAGTTGACAGGTGAGACCACTGTGACAAAGGAAGCAACTGGGAGCTGGTGTGCTTGTGACATTTATTTTTCCTCAGCTATCGATTCCATCAAGTCCGTACTACTGCCAGGGTCATCCTTACACCATAGACTATTTACTTATTGTACTGGAAAGCAGGTGATAAGTGCTTTGTATACAAACTGTCACAGACCCACCGACACTCAGACAGACACACAAACCAAGATAAGTGGGAGAACTGTCTGGAGGTTCCCTTCCATCGCGTAACTCAGTTTATCAGCGACGCTTGTGTATGAAAGTGTCACCAGGCTAAGAGGCAAGTCTTTAATGCACTCAGAGGCCCAGAATAACCCTATTTGGAATTCTTTTTTTCACAAAAAAGAGAAAGATCAGCTGAACAGCTGCTTCAGAAGATGGCATGTCAGTTGTCACTTTTTAACAAACCTTATTATCAGGAAAGAGGCTGGAGGCTTTTGCTACGCAAGAAAACCCCTCTCGTCAGGATGGTAAGTAAAGAAGTCACCTATTTCCCTCTATTCTCTGCAGTCTAGGTGAGCTTAAATTCAATGAAAACATTCCAAACAAAACCAAGAACTTGTTATTCACTGCCTCCCACGGGGCCCCAGTGGTGGGCTTCAGGGGGTTCTCACAGGTTCTATGCTAATGAGTGCCTGGTTCTGAGAACCAGTTACTAATGGGACATGTTGTTAATTTATTTGAATCCCAGCACTGCCCCCACCCCCCAAAATGATCAGGCCCAGAAAACTCATCTAGCCCATGTACTGGAGTGCATCCCTGCACATGATTACTTGAGCATTGTCGGTGTCACAGAGTTTCAATATGCATCATTATTCCCTCAGGTCAGGACAGAGTAACAACCACAGGGGACCCCCTCTGAATGTTCAAATAATTAAAATGTAAGGAAATTAAGTTTTGTTCTACACACCCCTGACACACCACTCCTTGGCTTTCTGTTTAATGCAAGTTTACTCCCGAGTCTTGACATGTTGGTCAATCCACCACTATAATCTTGGTGCAATGTTTCTAATTAAAACTGCACAATTTCCATCCCGCCTCCCTTTCAGTGGTGAAAGTGGGTGACGTGTGAGAGGTAAGTGGCATCAGTGGTGTCATGTGCATTGAATGACTGATTCTCAAGAGCTGGGTCTGAGAACTTTGAGGTTCTGGGAACCAGTGGCTGGAACAACCAGCAGCGTAAAGGACTCTCACAGTGCAATCCTAACTCCTGGTTAGGCCAGCACAAGTCCTGGCACAAGTCCCATGCTGACCTGGGGCTGTTGTAAAAGTGTCATAAGGCACTTCTGTGCCACTCCTGAGGGATTAGTGCACAGACATGTGCCAGCCTCCCCACACACAACAGGAATAGGGAGATGGGTGAGTTGCACTGGCCTAAATTGGTTAGGATTGTGCCCTTGGGGCTCTTATATTTGCCATACAGTTTTGTTTCCGAAAGCCACAGCTAAGCTAAAATACTAGATTTTGAATTATTCAAAGCAACTGAATTGTCCCTCCATCCTTGTCCTACCTGGATAGCTGGAGCTGTCTGAACTTCCTTCTTCTGCACCAAAAACCAACGAAGCAGGTGTCTGATCTGTAGACTCTGAATTGTCTCACATTCAGAGCTTTTGAATGCAAACTCTCTTTACTAATTGCAATGTCCATGCACCCCAAATCCCAGCAGCAAAGTCCCAGTGACCAAATTTGATGGGTTCCTTCCATGGTTTAAAAGCTGCTGGATGAGAAGTTTGGGATCAGAGTCTGAAAGGTACAAAGTTTGCTTAAGCAGTTAATTGGGTCCATATCCCACTCTCCAAATAAAGATTTCTGCTACAAACGGGCAGCTGTTTTCTGTTTCTAGGACTTTAGATTATCTTTACGGGTATGTGACGATGATAACATATAGTGATGATCTTGGCATACGAACAAGTTTTTGTGCAGGCATGCAATTCTTCAACTTATTCTTGTCCCACATCATGGGGTGGGACCAAAACATGAAGTTTTGAACATCATGTTTGCAAAGATTATTATTATTGTTTTAACAGTAACTGTCTTCTTGTCCTCCAGTGGTATTTTGAATTTATGAATCCTGTGAAACTTTGGACGTCTGCTTTATGAGTATGTTCCTGTATCGAACTGTTGCTTGGCATGGAAACAGTTTTCTGTTCATAGAGACAAATTCATAGAGGATATCTTTGTTGATGGTTAAGACCCATTAAAATTAAATGGAGCCCTGATGATAAGCAGTATATTTATCCAGGTATTTAGACCCTGCCTTTGTACCTCTGAGGAGGCCGCCAAAGCAACTTAAAAATTAAAAAAGGTACAACACAGTAATAAAATTATCAGTACTGGGTAATAATGGGAACGAGTATCATTTGCTTCCCCTGGCCTGGGAATTCTTTTGTCTCCACTAAAAATCTCAGGCCAGTGCTGTTCTCTGTTGGAACCCCCCAAAAAGCACCCCCTTAGAAGTTCTTTTCTTCAGAGCAGCCACCATGGGAAGGAGGGGAAGGGGCTGCACTAAAATTTTCAGGACCGTGCTGGTCTCCATAAGTTCCAGTGAAACAGGCCCTACTGGCCTAGGTGATTCCTCTTTAGTCCCTTCAGATCTCTAAAAGTCTCTTCAGGCCAGTGAAACCAGTACACACAAGCCTGGGATATATTCTTCTTTAATCCCCTCAGAGCAGTGGTGGGCCCAGCCTCCCTAAAAACCGGTTCTCCGGAAGTAGGCGGGGCCAGACTGGGTCAGGGGCATGGCCAAGGTCAGGGGGCGGGGCCGAGGTCAGGGTGGGCTGGGGAGAATTTAAAGGGGATTTTTTTTTAATTTAAAAATTTTTAAAAATTAAGCAGAAGGCTTTCTTCTGAGTAGACCTGCATAGGGTGGTGCACTGAGGCTGCAGTCCTTTCCACTCTGCCATGGAAGTAAGCCCCATTGACTAGCATGCGGCTTACTTTTGAGTAGACCTGCATAGGATGGTGCTGTGAGCCTCAGCCTCAGCACTGGGGAAAGAATAGCACTGAGGCTTCTGGGGCACTTCACTGGACTGCCGCTAGGAGCGCCAAATTAAAAAAGTTAAATGTGCCTGACTGGCTGCCGCTGCGCGCCGCACCAGCGAACCGGTTTGGCTGGTTTGGGGGGGCCCTCGCCTCTACCGAACCAGTAGCGGCGGGGAAATGGGAACTACCGGTTTCCAAGAACCGGACCGAACCGGCCTGGGCCCACCTGTGCCTCAGAGCTCCAAAAGTCTCCTCTGCCCAGTGTTGGTCTCCATAACGAACAGTGAAACAAGATCCTACTGGCCTGGGATGTATAATTCCCTCAGAGTACTATAACTCTTCTCAGGCCAGTGTAAGTCTCTATAGGCTCTGGTGGATTGAGATATATTTTTCTTTCATCCCCTCAGAGCAGTAAAGTTTCCCTCAGACCAATGTTTGTTTCCATAAGGGCCAGTGATACAGTGCCCCCCACATGGCTGGCACATATTCTTCTTTAGTCCCATATGAGCTCCAAAAGTCTCCTCAGCCCTTTGTTGGTCTCCATAAGGAACAAGAGCCTAATGGCCTGGGATGTATAATTCCCTCAGAGCACTATAACTCCCCTCAGGCCAGTGTTTATCTCCATAGGGGCCAGTGAAACAGGGCCATACTGGCATAGGCACATCTTCTTTAGTCTCTTCAAAGCAGTAAAATTCCTCTCGGCCATTGCTAGTCTCCATAAGTGCCAGTCCTACTGGCCTGGACACTTATTCTTTAGTCCCCTCAGAGATCTAAAAGTCTCCTCAGGACAGTGTAGGTCTCTATAGGGGCCAGGGAAACAAGGCTCTGCTTGCTTAAGATGTATTTTTCTTTCATCCCCTCAGAGCAGTAAAAGTTCCCTCAAGTCAGTGTGGCCTCCATAAGGGCCAGTGAAACAGGCCCCCACGTGGCTGGCACATATTCTTCTTTAGTCCCATATGAGCTCTAAAAGTTTCCTCAGGCCAGTTTTGGTCTCCATAAGGGCCAGTGAAAAAGGCCATACTGGCCTGGCCACATATTCTTCTTTATTCTCATGAGGGTTTTAAAAGTTTCCTCAGGCCAGTGTTGGTGAAACAAGGCCTGGGATGTATTCTTCTTTCATCCCCTCAGAGCAGTAAAAGACCCCTCAGGCCAGTGCTTGTTTCCATAAGGGCCAGTAAAAAGGGCCAGGCTGGCCTGGGCACTTACTCTTCTATAGTCCTCTCAGGGCACTAAAGGTTCCCTCAGGTTAGTGCAGGTCTCTATATGGGCCAATGAAACAAGGTCCCACTGGTCTGGGAACTTATTCTTTAGTCCCCTCAGAGCACTAAAAGTCCCCTCATACCAGTGTTGGTCTCCATAGGAGCCAGTGAAACAAGCCCCTACAGGACTGAGATGTATTATATTGTCCCCTCAGAACATTAAAAGTCTCCTCAGGTCAGTGCTGATCTATATGGCAGACAGCATGATAGGGGCAGTATTACAAGCTAATTCTGGTCTGGACCATTTTTCTTTTCTTCCCCCTCAGCGCACAACAAGTCTCCGTAGCCCAGTGTTGGGGACAATATGGGAACCTGTAGTATTATAATTATACGCCCCTCTTGGTACTTTTTTCACCTCAGAGCAGGCACATCTTAAGCAGTCCATTGAGATAAGGGGCAGGGTGACCATATGACTAGACTTTTCTGGATTTGTCCTCTTTTTTCAGCCTTCTATCCAGCTGTCCTCCAAAAGGGCTTCATTGTCCTCCATTTTGGAACTTTGCAATGGTGTGCAGTACCCCATCATGTCATATGTCATTGGATTTGTAATGAAGAGCAGAATCCAATGCAAAAGTCAGTTTTGAAATATCTCCTCCCTATCAAAATCCAAACTATGCATTGAGCTCTATGGAAAGTGAAAGTGCCCAATATCGCAGCTTTACATGTGAATAGGCAAACGTGCCATTACCCGCCAGAAAGGCCAGGCTAAGAGGAATCCTTGTCCTCCTTTTTAGGTTCAGGCATCTGGTCGCCCTGGGAAGGGGCTGTTCAAAATGTCTCCTCAGGCCAGTGCTATAGAAACTTGCTAGGGTGACACAAGTCCCAGCATTAGTCACGTGCTGGCCTGGGAGTCGTGGAAGTGCTATGCTGCACCATTCCTAGGGTAAAGTTAGGCCAATGCATAGACATGCGCCAGCCTACCCATGTCACTGTGGAGATGGGGAAATGGATGAGTTGTGCTGGCCTACATTGCTTAGGATTGTGCCCGCGGTGAGTTTCAACCGTGGCACACTGGTTTACCACAGATGGCCTGCAGGTATAACGTGGGACTTTGGGAAGGTTGTTGATTAGTGGGACAATTGAGGGATTTGAGTCGCTCACCAGCAATAGAGGCTGGTGCCAATTGTAAAAAAAAAACGTGATGGTGTGCATTGACAATTTTAGCACCTTGTTAGTGCTGTGGGTGGCGCAAGTGGCTAAGACGCTGTGCCTGTTAACCAGCAGGCCAGGGTTCAAGACCCGGGTTGGCCCCACAAGACAGGGTGAGCTCCTGTCCTTAGCCCAGCTCTGTGACGCAGCTGGATCCAATCGTATTGGCTCTGCCTTTCCATTGGACTCATTCAGTGGTGTGGAGAGGGGGGATCTGCTGCTTGGGTAACAGCCTATCCTCCATAACAATCCAACCCAGGCTTTCGTGCCTCGCATGCAGCGTATGCAGCGCAGAGCACGATACCATAGTCTTCCAAGACTGATGGAGGCCTGCTTTTTTTAATGTGCCATGAGATGGAAAAGGTTGAACAAATCCCTACCTAGCAAGATCTTTGGCCCATCCATGTTGAACTCCAACTATATTTTCCTGACGCATCTCGACCTTTTTCCCCTCTGTTTTTCCTCCTCAACTTTTGCAAACCTCCATTTAAAGACTGTTTTATAGTTCCTTTTAGCGAAATCCCAGGATCCAACCATTGGTTCTTCCCCCTCCCTCCCCACACTCTTCGCAGCCCCTCACCTTTCCCTCCAGCCTAAGGAAAAGAGATGGCGAACGTCTTCCCCTTGATTGTGTCGATGGGAGATGATTTTCAAGGTGAAATTTCTAGTTCAGTCGAGTCACTTTCATTCAAGGCAATGAGCAAAATGTCACCCCCACGTTGAACCGCATTCGGCAGCCTCCGTTCTCCTGCTGCATTTAAATTTACTCCACTTTTCCTTTCTGACACCTGTTTAAATCAATATCTTCCTCTCCAGGTCGTGGGCAGAATTGTGCTTGGTCTCTCCGCACAGCGCTTCTCAAATCCACTAAAATCAACACAATAATTGAAATATTTTCAAGCTGATTACACCGCTGCCTGAGGCTAGGCTGGTTGCTAAGAGTAAGCTCCCCGGTTGCTAGGGGGAGTAAATCATCTTGCATTATTTGATTTTTGTTATAGATATGAAACCGCTACTCCCTCGATTAAATGTCTCTCAGTCTAACACCTATGGGACCTGGGGAAAGAGAAAGAGAACCAGCCACCTTGACCCTGTCAAATAAATATCTCTAACTTTTCCTGTCCTCCGGCTTCCAAACCAAACCTGTCTACTGATTTCCCACCCCCTCTTCTTCTTCTTTTCCTCTTTTCTTTTTTCTTCTTTTTTTCCCCCCTTCCTAAAACCTGACTTTAAATAACAGCGCTATAGGGACAGGCGCCTGACGAGAGGCAGGAGCTGTCTTTTCCATTAGAGGAGCTCTCAACTTGCCGAAACGTTCTCTATTTACTCCAAACACAGCTTGATGGGGAGCTACAAGGATCTAATAGCCTTGAAGAACGCAAAATTGGAACAATTACGGTTTCCCGTCCAAACGGTCGCTCTCGCACAACGTTGGGCTCGGCCGGCAGCTAAATCCGCACAGGCCCAAACGGCTACAAGGGAGGCCTTAGGAGAAGCGGGGAAAGGAGAAAGTGTTGGCGCGGTGATTCCTGTGAGAACTTTCCACTATTTTCCCTTAAAAATGGCTGGGCAGCAACCTAAAAGGTAGATGGTTGGGCATTACCACACAGCAGGACATCTTGTTCTCATCATCTGAGGATTCTTGTTATGTACAGCTATCAGTTTCCCACTTGCTCACAGGTTGGGTGACTTTATGGTGAAGGAACCTTAGGGAATGGGGACCTATTTTGAGATGGGAGGGATCAGGGATGGTAAGTGAATGTCCATCCTTGGAAGGAAGTGAAGAGTGGAGAGTATTTCCAATCTCTCTTCCAACACAGTGGCACCGTAAGCAAAGAAGAATTTGGTGGCGGCAAAATGAACGAGCCTCTGCATGCGGTGCCTACTGGAGCAAACACAAACAATCTGAAGGTTATTGCTGTTCTTATTATTCATGGGTCTCCACTGGTGTGTGCAGACTGTACAAACAGAGAGGGAGATGCAGGCCCCGGCTGTCCCAGGAACTGGCAAAGAGATGTCAGTCTCCAACAAAGGAGGTTCAGATCAGACGTGGAAGAGAGGTGGCAAAGCTCTAAATGGGCTTAATGTGGCACTTTTGGGGTGAAGTCACAAATGTCCACACACACACACACACACAGAGAGAGAGAGAGAGAGAGACAGACAGACAGACAGACAGAGAGCAAACGTGTGCCCGCTTCCCAGTCTTAGCTACCTCTTGGATTGCATGCACAAATGAGACAATAAGGTTAAGGGCACCAGAGCAGTGATTTTCAACCTTTTTCATCCCACTAACAAGACAATGAAATTTTCAAGGCACGCCACGTTGACATCATTGACAAGGCACACCAGGCTGTTCAAATCCTCCAGTTTTCCTATTAATTAATGTCAATCCCCAAATTCCCGCAGCACACCCGAGGACTAGTCAAGGCACACCGTTGTGCCATGGCACACTGCTTGAAAATTGCTGCAGTAGAAGGACCAAATGCCTCTTGCTTCCTGTTCTTTGGAAAGATGCTTTTGTGGAATGCAGGAGGAGCATGACACATCTCTATGGTATGATACATGTCTTATTTGCCAGGGATTATTGCCCTCCAAAGGATGAAAGATGTTCAGCTGGAAACAAGAAGTGCCAATCCAATGGCATTGGGATTGTGACCCCTTGCACCTCCCTGCTCTATCTGCCAGCAGCCCCTATGAAAGAAAAGAAGATTCTAGAAGGGCAATTAACACTTTGCACTTGATTGTTTTACTGTCTTCCTATCTCTGTGCATTACCCTGGGAACACTAGAGCAGTATATATATTATATTGGCTGTGGCTGTGGGTGGCGCAAGCGGTTAAGACGCTGTGCCTGTCAACCAGCAGGCCAGGGTTCGAGACCCAGGTCAGCCCCACAAGACAGGGTGAGCTCCTGTCCTTAGCCCAGCTCTGCAACGCCAGCTGGATCCAATCGTATTGGCTCTGCCTTTCCGTTGGAGTAATTCAGTGGTGTGGAGAGGGGGGATTTGCTGCTTGGGTAACAGCCTATCCTCATAACAATCTAAACCAGGCTTTCATGCTTTGCATGCAGTGTATGCAGTGCCGAGCACAATACCATAGTCTTTCAAGACTGACGGAGGCCTGCTTTATATATTATATATATTGTATATATACTATAATATGTTATATATAATATAATACACACACATACACACAAATTCACATACAGTGGTGTCTCACATAAAGAGCTTAATTTGTTCCAGAGGCATGCTCTTTAAGAAACGCTCTTTAAGTGAAGCGGATTTTTCCATAGGAAATAATGGAAACCCGGATGATTGGTTCCACAACCCCCCAAAATATTCATATAAAAATATTAACTGGATATAAAAATGATGAAAAAGCACTGGAACTGAATTCAAAACATGCATTCAATGTCCATGATCCTATGAAGTCTATTTAGGCTGCAATCCTAAAGACACTTTCCTGGGAGTAAGCCCCATTTAACACTTCTAGGAAGCTTACCTGGGCTGCTGCTGGAGGTTCAAAGTAGTTGGTGGGGGCACTTGGGGGCGGCTGCCTCTGGCACCTCTGGGCAACGGGCCCCAAGTTGGGGGCAGTTAGAGGTAGCAGCACTGGCCAGCAGCACCTTTAAAGAGCCTCCTGGAGGTGCCAGAGTCAGCTGCCCCTAACTGCCTCCAAGTGCCCCCACCAACCACCTTATGTGAAGCAAGATTTCTTGGAAATTTTTGCTCTTTATGTGAAACGCTTGTTAAGCGAGGTGCTTGTTAAGCGAGGTACCACTGTGTGTTTTTATATGTGTGTGTGTGTGCGTATAAGTGCCCCACTTCTTGGGGTATATACCTTTAGAAAATATAATTAGTATTATATTTCCAGGACGCAGCTCTGGGTTTTAGTGTGGACTGATTAAAAAGATGAATTTGTATCAATGGTTTGTTTTTACTCAAGAAGTCAAATTAGGAAAGCAACAAAGAGAAAGCTATGTGGCCCTATCAAAACTCTGGGTCTGTCACGCTACTTCCTTGCGCCAAATGAATCATTCAGCTGGCCATCAGCTATTATGGCTGCAATCCTAAGCTCCAGTTAGGCTGACCTAAGCCTAGGTGTACGTCCAGTGCTGATCTGGGGCTGTCTCAAAAGTGCCCCACTCCTGGGGGAAGGTTAGGCCAGTGAACAAAGGTGCTCTTGCCTCCCTACATCCCCACAGGCATGGGAAGACCAATGAGTTGTGCCAGGCTATGTTAGGATCGCACCCTATGTCATGCAAAGCTGTGTTATAAGAAACTTTCTTTTGCTAACACAATGACAGTCATGCTTTTAGCGAGATAACAAGGTGCTTCCATTGTGGCTCTCAAGTCCTTTCTGCAGGTGAGTATTTCTGAGAAATTTGCGAGGTTTCCAGTGGCCAAAAATATCAGGTCTGGTGAGCTTTAACTACAGCTGTACCCATAGCCTGTCTGCCCGGCAGCAGGTGGGCGTGTGAGAGCTCTGTTCCTGCTGGGATATAGCCAGCTGTTTCCAGAAATGAATCTCAAGTAAATTAGCAAACACCACACAAACCTGTCATTGGAATCATTCTTGATTACTTTAAATGCTGAGCTGTCTCCTAAAACCTTACTCCCCTGGTGCCCAGCTAGTGTTTGTCAAAGCTGCAATCCTAAAAGACACTTTCCTGGGAGGAAGACCCATTGAACACAATGGTGCTTACTTTTGATTAGACCTGGTTAGGATTGTGTTCTACATTTCCATCAAAACCTAAGTTAGTACTGAGACCCTTTTCATGTATTGCCAACTCTAGATTAGACAAATCAATAGAAGATAGGTTTATCAATCACTGTGAAGGAGCACCCATGATCAGGGGAAGCGTACCTTTCAATACAAAGCAGGGGCAGAAGGATGCCATCACCTTTCTATCCAGGCTTCTGAGCTTCCCAGGGGTATCTTGCTAGGCCAAAACACTGGACAAGATGAACATTGGCCGGATCTGGAACTGTAACTTTTATGTACATGATTTATTTTGGTAGTATTTGTGTGAAATAAAGACCACAGCCAAGTTTCTACACATCAGCAATGCTGTAATAGAATTAAGTGAGGTTTGTTTTCTTGACTGTGGTAGGATGACTTATAGGGAGGGCTCGGAATTATGCTTTGTAATAAGAGCAGTCAAAAAAAGAATGGTTGTACTGAGAAGGCAGGAAAGGTAAGAATTACAGTTGATTAAAACCGTCTGAATTACTGCAGAAATCCTGCAATGGAAGATAGGAGTGCAAAATGCACTAGTAATTAATGGAAAGGGATAGAAGAGCCAAGAGGAGAATAGAGAGAAAAGAAAATTCTCCTCTTTCTGGAAAGGAAAACAAAACTGGGCATGATATATATACTATATCAAATGCAAACACACACAATTCAAAAGGTGCAATAATCTAATGTAACAAAAGACCTGACACCTCTATTGATTGATTTAGAGCACAATCCTAACTATGTCTACTCCTGACGTCAGCTCCATTGTGTTCAATGGGTCTTACTCCCAGGTAAGTGTGTTTAGGATTGCAGCCCTATTACATTAATATCCCTCCCTGCTCTCTTCAAGGAGCTCCATGCAATATACGTGGCTCTCCCCACCCCTTTTCATCCTCATGACACCCCTGTGAGGTGGGTGAGGCTTAGAGATGTTGACTGGCCCAAGGTCACCAAATTGTTTTCTTGGCTGATGGAGGAGGCACAATTTTAGTCTCCACGTTCCCAGTTTGACCAGAGTGACCCTATAGAATGGAGGACAGAGTGCATTGTATATAAGAGGGAATTTTAGCACTGTGCCTGTTAATTAGCAGGCCAGGGTTTGAGACCCGGGTCCCCACCAGACAGGGAGAGCTCCTTTTCTTAGTCCAGCTCTGCGATGCAGCTGGAAGCAATTGTATCGGCTCTGCCATTTCATTGGGCTATGTCAGTGGCGAGGAGAGGGGGGATTTGCTGCTTGGGTAACAGCCTGTCCTCCATATTAATCTACCCAGACCTTTTTGCTTTGCATACAGCGTTCTGTAAGTGCATACCCACATTCTTTCCTCCATTCTATATGGAGTTTGACCCCTCAAGTCCCTCCCCCAGATTGTTGATTTGATGGCCATGAATCAATCAACAATCAATCAACAATCAATACAGTATTTATGTACCGCTTTCAACAAAAAGGTTAACAAAGAGAAAGCTTTGCTTCCTCTCTGGTCAGCTTTCTTTGACCATGGTTAATATGTGTGGATAGTCTCAAAGCAACTTGAGAATCCTGATAAGAACCACTGGAATAAATGGAGATTATATACCCTACAATCCAGAGTAACTACGGGAGCACGTAAGAGACGTTACGTGTACCCGTAATTATTGTACCAGCTAATGAAAACCTATGGGAAATTCACATTGCAATCCAGAGCAAATTGTTCTTACACCGGAGCAAGGATTCCCCGTAGTTACTCTGGATTGTGCCCTTAGTCTCAATTACCTGAAGCCCCATTCATTTCATTTTGAGTTTGCTGTGAATAAATAGGGCAAAATCCAGAGTAACTATGGGGAGTCCTTGCTCCAGTGTAAGAACAATTTACTCTGGATACCAATATGAATTTCCCATAGGTTTTCACTAGGTGCTGCAGTCACTATGGGTGCACGTAATGCCTCTTACGTGCTCCCATAGTTACTCTGGATTTGAGGGTAAGGCTGCAATCCTAAAGACACTTTCCTGGGAGTAAGAACCAGTAGACACAATGGGGCTTACTTTTGAAGTATTCATGGTTAGAATTGAGTTCTAACTTTTTTTTTAGAATAGTCCTGCACAGGGTGATCATATGACTGGGTTTTTCCAGATTTGTTTTCTTTTTTAGCCTTCTGTCCAGTTGTCCTCCACAAGGGCTCCATTTTTATGCTTCATTTTGGAACTTGGCAATGGTGTGCAGGACCCCATCACGTCATATGTTATTGGATTTGTATTGAAGAGCAGAATCCAATGCAAAAATCGGTTTTGAAATATCTGGTTCCTATCAAACGTTATCGCCAAAAAACTTAAAGCTAAAAAATATACATCAAACTCTATGGGAAAGTGAAAGTGCCCAATATCGCGGCTTGACTTGTGAGTAGGCAAATGTGCCATGGTCTGCCGGAAAGGCCAGGCTGAGAGGAATCCAAGACCTTGTCCTCCTTTTAAGGTTTGGGCATCTGGTCGCCCTGGTCCTGCACCATTGTTTGAAAAACTCCACTGAAGTAACACGTTTAGGTGATGTATAACTTCTTAGATGTGTGTATATAAGTGCTTAGATTTATATAAATAAGATGTATGCATATAAGTGTAACTTAGATGTATGTATATAAGTGCTTAGGTGATGTATAACTCATGCATGACGACCAAATATAGGTGTCCGGGCTTGGAAGATGCTATGAGGTGGTGATGTCCTCATTCTCGCCTGTAGGCTTGCTGGCTGGCTGGTTGACCGAGTGGTGTGTTGGCTGGGGAAACCCAAATGAGATGGCCCCAGAAACCCAAATGAGATGGCCCCAGAACTGTGTAGTCGGAATAAAACCTGGCCACTTGGGGCTTTGGCCTCTCTCCGAGCCGCACTGATGGGCAGCGAGAGGGATCAATAAGATGCCTCCGACTCTGTCTGTTTACAAACTAGCTGCCTTCAGCAGTCAGGCTGGTTAAGCACTTCATTCCCATTCCAGAAGGCCATCTGCTGCCTTTTGCTGTAAGTCTCTCTGAAAACCCCGGCCTTGACAAGCTCTGGATACGTCAGTGCAGTTATCAGCCGAACAGAACATCTGCCAGGCCTGACACCCACCATTGTAGGCCATTTAATCTGTCCCCCTCCTCCCTTTAACTGCAGACAACAGCTCCCTATATTATATTTTCCCACTCAATTAGCACTATCATCCTGCTGAAATAGAGGCCAATTTACCTTTAATGACATCATTGTTAGGAGAGTGGCAAGCGCAGGGTCCGGAGCTGTCACCGGATTGCGGGAGGCGAACGCTCCGTCTCTCCTCCGCTAACCCTGACGGAGGAAGGGGAGGCCGGGCAGCCTATTGGAGGCAGGCTTCACCCCCCGACCACAGACATTGTTTCCGACAGTTCGCAGAAGCAGTGTGGCGGAAAATTGAGTCCAGATTCATTAGGTTTTTCAGTGTGCTGCTCAAGTCAGTTAAATTGATACATTTCCTAACAAAATTGAAGTGCTTTGTGCTGCCAGCGGAAAGCCTGGTGACCCTGTTCGGCCCACTGAGCAGCCAAAACGAGTTGATGGATCCATTAGGCCACTCCGAATGCTTTCCCCCCACCATCTCCCGCCATTCCTGAGTGACACAGTAAATCTGAGCCAATTTCAGTCCCCTAATCATCATTACAAACCCCCTTCCACTGTTCATTTATTACTTCTACAATTCTAATACGGCACACGGATGGGTCGGCACCCGGAGAGGCAACACGATGGCACCCGCAGGCTTAAAGAGCCCGTAATCCTTTCCCTTCAGCTTTATCGGGGAAGCCAAACACCTCAGGATTCCTCCCCCTTGAGTCGATGATAGCCAAACAAGATCTGTTGATATTGGTTGGGCCTAAACTTCAGGAGTGCAAGCTATCTAAGGGATAGGGACCGTGCAATACACCCCAACAATCCAATAACACACATGATTGGCAGCAAGGAAGACAAAAACAAAGACTGGCACCCAGGTAGAGAAATCAAAAGTCACAATCACAAGATGGTTACAAAAATAATTACGGTTCTCTGAGACTAGTTTCAGCAAGGTTTGTCTAGCAAAGTGTGGCTCTGTTTTAGTGTGCATGTGATTTTAGGCAGGGTGAATCGGTGGGTTGATCAGCTCTTGAGTGCTTGAGTGCCTGGTTGTTTGGCATGGCTATCAGATTGACAGCTGTCTGGCATGGTGTCTTGGTGGTAGAGTCATCGTGGCATGGCATGGACCTGATGAGCATGTGGAATGGCAAGCATGTGTTGGGTATCTGGTAAAGTGATTAGAGTTTCCATTTGGCATCTGGCATCTTTGCTTGTGCTTTGTTTCAATTGGCATGGAAAATTATGAATCTCCCCTATTCCCCCCATATCCAGTGTTCACCGTGCATGTGCATTTGTTCATGGTGGACGGAAATGGCTCAAGAAAGCCCACAGCTATTATTCCATAGGCTTGTACAGATCCCTCTGCACAGCGACAGCCTGGAAGTTCATGTAGATGTAGAAAAGAAACATGGTAAGGATGCTCAGAGGACACGTCCCCATCTACTCAAAGTCCCATTGTGTTCAATAAGACTTACTCCCAGGAAAGTATGGGTTGCTGCCTGAGTGCCCCATTCAAAGATGGTGGTGCCCAAGTGCTGGATTCCATGATGGTGGCACCCAACTTTTCATGACTCCCCAATGAAATGAAATTGCAACCCTCCAAGAGGATCTCAACTCCCACTTTGAGAACCACTGTCTTAAGGGATGAACAAGAAGAGGTACCTGTTGATTTACCATTTACCCACATTTTCCTTTAGGGGATATGTGTGAGATCTTCAGACCATGTGCTATTCCATAATGTTCCACTCTGGCCCTCCCTTTGTTTTTCTATGCCCTCCTGTCTCACTCACTAGTTTCCTAGACTTTGCCATTGATGCTCTCAGTCCATTCAAGGGTGATTGTTTTGCATCACCATATTCCTTTCATTATCTCCGCATGATTGGAGCAGTCACCATCTGATGATGTGAGGGGTAACAACAGCTAATGGTGCTTACTTTTCTGACTCAACTTTCATCATCCCCTCGGTGGTCTGCAGCATACCTGGAAGAGTCCACTAATCCCCACGGTGGTACTTTAGGGTTTGAGAAATCCCAACAGAACCCAACAGAGTCAGATCTGAAGTGCAGCCTTCTAGCATCTGCTTTGGCATATGCTAACAGATCAGGGCTGGATTCCTCTTTTGCTTACACCGGTTTAACTTTGGAGGAAGCATGAAATGTCTTGGGCCCCAGAATTTTGCCTAACATATGTTTCTGGGAGCAGATGGCTTTGTCTATTGCACGCATTTATCCTCAGATCCTGCTCCCACCGTCTGTTTCTGAAACTTATGATCTTTCATACACACTTAAAAAAATAAGAATATCTCTTTTTCAGTGCTCAGGATATTTTGACCCAACCACATCTGTAGCAAGAGCAATCCGATTGCAGCAAGCGAAAAGTGCACAGCAACCTCCGCTTCCTCCCATTGAGGCCATCATGGCTATTGTGGGTTGGGTTGGACAGAAGGGAGTTCTGTAAATCTCTGAAGGGTTAGGAATTGACTGGTGGGAACACTTGTGAGATCACATGTTGTCAGTACAACTCATAATCTATTAAGGCTTGTGTAAGGCTTAGCGTCCGGTTCTGGGACAGTCTACTGAAGCTTGATATGGTTTCAGCTGGAGAGAAGATTAATGGGGGGGGGGGGAACGAGGACGACTCACTTTTAATCTTGTCTGGCATCCCAACAGATTAAGAATGGTTTGTTTCACTGTTGGGTCTTGTGGATTTCTTCCTCAGCATAATCTTAAGGAAGCAACGAATTTATCCCAAGAAAGAACTTAAAGAGTCATAAGCTATGAAACAGGGATATACATTTGAATTAGCGAGAAGTGGGAAGCGAGGAGAGAAGGAAGGAATGGAGAACGGCGTCTCATGCCCAAATTTGACTCTTCTGTGCCAAGTCATTGTGAGTTTCTGCTTAGATGTGCCAAAAAACATTCAGGAAGAGGTGGTGTGCACTGCATAAAGAAAAAGAGCTGATATTGTACTGCAGGCATGTTACATTCAACCATACATAGACATATATGTTTGCCATATTCACCCATGAGGCATGAGGCTGTTTTATACTGAGCCAGATAATTGATCCATATATCTACCTCCTCCACTATATATAATACTGCCTCCTCTAAGATTTTGAGTTCCATCTGCAACCTTGATTGCACCTGTGGTGGACCATTTGCAGCCATCACTTGGTATTGTATTCTTTACGCCTGATCCTAACCTATCATGCTTGTAAGGCTACAAAACTAGAAACGCCTTCCATTTATAAAAGGAAAGTTGCTCTCAGGCTCTTCTTGTATGAACACAACCTTCCATTCAAGAGTAGAAGGTGGTCCTGGTCATGAAACACTGACGTGCCAAAGATTAGGATCTGACCCACCAACTATTAAGCTGCATATGTGAACAAATCTTTACTGCCCCATCTTCCAAGCATTCAGAAAAAAATTTCACTTTGATCCAACTTCTGCAAACCTGTATTATCTCTTCCCTTTGCTTCATCACTGTTAAAGTTTAGATCAGGGGTTCAAACATGTTACTTACCATGGGCTGATTAGCACTCATTTTTTCTGCCAAGGATTGGAAGTAACGTAGGGGCAAATCCAGAGTAACTATGGGGAGTCCTTGCTCCGGTGTAAGAACAATTTACTCTGGATTGCAATATGAATTTCCCATAGGTTATCATTAGGTGGTGCAGTAACTATGGGTGCACGTAATGTCTCTTAAGTGCTCCCGTAGTTACTCTGGATTGTAGGGATAATTAAGCAGGAATTGACATCAAAAAGATTCTGTCCCAAAAATAAACACTTTATTCTTATGTAGGAAGCATTAGCTGCAAATGACCAAAGATGTAGAGTCCAATCCAAACAATGTCTACTCAAAAGTAAGCCCCGTTGTGTTCAATGGGTCTTACTCCCTGGAAAGTGTCTTTAGGATTGCAGCCAAAGTTTGCAAATCTTGATTACTTTTTCCATGATATGGGACATGCCAATTTTCACATGACCCAAGTAAATGGATTTAGAGGGCCATATCCAGCTCATGAGATTTTTGTTTGACACCCCTTGCTTATGAGACTGCATGTATGTTGGGGCAGAGACATATCTATTGTTCATGTCTTATGCTGCCCATGTATATTGATGGTTCTGTAGACCAGTAATAGTGTTATTCATTTGTTAACCCAAAATAATATCGATGCAAGTTCATAAGAGTTAAATATCAGAGCCGACAAGTTGCACCTCCATGTCTCTGAGGCTCTGCGATCAAATCACCTCCAGTGCCTAATTCACTCACCTGCTCTCCTGGAAGCCTCTGCACACACACAGACACGCACAGGATCACAACACATATTTAAGACAAGTTGTCATGTCTGTCTGTTTGCAAGCAGTGAATTTTCTTTGTGTTTATCCCCCAGAGGGGTTGTTTTGTGGGTTTATTGACTAAATAGTGGTATTGATTTGTTAAGAGCTTTCCCACTTCCTTTCCATGGGAGATATCGTTATGTCTCTCCTCTTTTCTGGACACTGGGCAAGGAGTTCTTTTTTAGTGACACCATAAATTTCCATCGAGGCTTTTGTAAACAAGTGTTGTGCTGTCCGCTGGGGTTAATTTGGTCATGTTAAATGTTCTGATGATTCCTCTTGGGCTCCAGATAGTCGACTGGAGCTCCCAAGGAAAGGTTTCTTGCTTGGAAAGAAACCTTCCTCCCTTCACACCTTCTCTATAGTTACGCCATTAACCCTGACATCATTCATACAAGCAGTGGAAATAAATGATGAGCTGGGAATCCCTGCTCTTTCAGGGATGTGCAGAGTTCTCCCCTTGCATCTATGAATTGTTCTTGGTATCTTTGATCTATGTTCCACTTTCCCCAAAATTGGGCTTAACTAGGAGAATCTCTAAAATTAACTCTGTTGCTGGAACATGTGCCGTCTGATGCAGCCATCCAGTTTCTTATCATCATCACCTGCTCATCCTCCTTGCTACTGACATATCAGTAAAAAAATCTCAAAGGAGTGGGTGGGATTCAGTGGTAGTTCAAATAAATTAACAACAGGTTCCATGTCCTAATAACCTAAATTAACAACAGGTTCTATGGCTGCAATCCTAAAGACACTTTCCTGGGAGTAAGACTCATTGAACACAATTGGGGTTACATTTGAGTAGACATGCTTAGGGTTGTGCTCTATGTCCCATTAGTACCCTTTCCTTAGAATCAAGTGCTCATTAGCATCGGGTTCTATAGAACCTGTAAGAACCCCCTGAAGCCCACCACTGATTTGTATCTACTTATGAGTTCAGCTGTCAGTCGTCAAGTGTTCAGGAATCAAGTACAGGTCATGCCTTTTATCCACTGGATTCTGTTCTAGATCCCCCCAGTGAATAAAAATGAACACCAGTGGATACCAAATCAGTGGATACCCACTTCTAGATTTCTTTCTCCTCCATTAATCCTAATGAAATAAAAAAAAATGAAATAATGAAATAATTAGGATTAATGGAGTTTTTGCCCCATTTCACAGGAAAAATGGGCAAGTGGATAAGGAAAATATCAAATAAATACTCTTTCATTTCCAAGGGGTTGATAAAAAGCATGAGGCCAGGAAATTTTTGTTTTCTGTTAACTGGCAATTGAACCTAAAACAAAATCCTTTGCATTTCCTACTTTAGGCACAGTAAATAGAGACTGACAGTTTATTTCCAGCACCCTGGTTTTAAAGTACATGCACAGAGAATGAGAGAGAGAGAGAGAGAGAGAGAGAGAGAGAGAGAGAGAGAGAGAGAGAGAGAGAGAGAGAACACTGCCTAAACAAGCCCCCAACATTTGAAAGAAATACTTATAGGCCCAATGACAAACGCCAGAAACACGGTCAATGCTCCGTGGCAATCTTTCTGAGCTGTCACACTCGGTGATCGGTTTCTTTTTCTTTTTTTCCCCCCACAAACACAAACACAGCTGATATCTTATCAAATGTAAAAAAAAACTACGTGGCACTTTCTTAAATGGTTACCGCGAGCATGAAATTGACATTGTGAATCATATATGACACTGCCTTGTCTGCTTTGTAATTGATCTGCGCTTAGCAAAGGCAGACAGAGCGTGTATGTCTCCCATTCAATTCACCCACCTTTTTGTCCCCTCCCTCCAGTGCATAACAAATTTCCGACAATCTCAGGACCCCAAGTGATGGCAAATTGCTATAAACTTTAAGGGCAAATGCGGGTTTGAAGGATACATATTAAAGGAGTTTCATTCATTTGAAGAAAAGGTTTTTAAAACATGCTAATCCTTTGGGGTGTCAGTTTCAATGTTGATGAATTTATTATTGCGTATATTATACTGTTGTAATTGGCTTCTCCAGAAATGTTCTTTCTCAGGGGAAAAAGGGGGGGGGGAATTAAGAAAGGATAGAATGGTTGTTCTCACCCCCCAGTTCTGAAACTGGCACTTGTGCCATCTTGAACTTGGCAGGCCAATAAAAGATGAGGTAGGGAGATTGGCACCTTAACAGGACTCCATTCTGTTTGGTTAACCAAGTGCCATGTGGGAACCAAAGGTGTCCATCAGATGTCAGTGCTATAAAGAAAGCTTGCAGACAGCCTGAAGGCTCTTTGGAAATCTAGTCACCGTTCACTGCTTCCTTATGATATAAGAATCTAATAACAAATAAGGAAGAGCCACAGGTTTGACCCACAGATTCACACCAGTGGTGCCCCACAACCCTTTGAGCCATAAATTACGTTTTTTTCTCTTCAACAGACATTAGCCACAGGCAAGCCCATCCAAGGGTATGCACCATATGCACATATGCATATGTCCATACTTTCCATGTATGCTCCATATGTGCAAGGTGGGGAATGTGTGGCTATGTCCATAGACCCCTGATGCCTTCATGATCAGCAGAGCAAGAGGTGTGCATTTTTCACCCAACCATTAACTTTCTTAGATGGCCTTACCTTAGTGATTTTCAATTCTTTTCAACTCATGGCCCATTGACAAGGTGCTGAAATTGTCAAGGCACACCATTAGTTTTTGGATAATTGACATGGCACACCATACTGCTGATGGGCTTCTCACATACCATTGGTTCTACTAATAAATTATTCTTCCCCCAAATGTATGTGGCACACCATGGCACACTGGTTGAAAATCACTGGCTTAATGCTCACAATGTCCCTGCAGTCTTTCCCACCATCTTGGATCTTACAAGATCCAAGCTAGCAGGTTCTGAATCTTACAAGATCCAAGCTAGCAGGTTATGCAAGATCCAAGATGGCGATGGTCCAAGATGGAAGTGGCCAAATCTCATGACGTTTCATGAGATCCAAATGGCAAAATTTGGGCATTGCTTTGTTGGATCTCATAAAATCTCACAAGATCCAAGATAAAGATGGTTGTACCCAGGAGAACCATAAAGATACCCAGGTTGTACCCAGGTTGTACCCAGATGGTTGTACCCAGGTTGTAACCATAAAGATGGTTGTACCCAGGAGAACAAATAAGAGGGACTAGTAGGGAAAACATACAGCACTCCGACTGTTTCACCCTAATGCATACTTTGGAAACACCTGTGTAGGCCCATCACCATCTCTTAAGCCCATATCCTAAAGTCAAATTAAGCCCTTTGCTCTGGAGCAGTTAAGGTGGCTTTCCATAAGATGGAAGGGTGGGTGATGTAACTGCATGGGTGACGTAACTGCATGGGTGACGTAACTATAGGGTGACGTAACTGCATGGACCCGTAACTACTCTGGATTTTGCCCTTAGCCTAACATATCCGGGAGTAGGATAAGCTAAGCTTGCCAGCCTGAGCTCCTTAGAAGGACAAGCAGAATCAGAAGGAAATAAATGAACTAACTCCAGACAGGATAATGCACGGAGGGATTTGTGTATATGTGCACAGTCTTCTGCCAGAAGTTTGAATGTAAATGTGGAGCCACATGTAATTTACATAACGGCCCAGTTGCCATGACACCACGGCACATAAAAATCAATCAATAAATAAGTGGAATTGGTGTCAATGGAAATTTTGCGCAAACATGAGTGGTAAAGCATGACCTGTTCAATTGAGGAGGCCAATTTCCTTTTGCTTCACATTTGATTTGGTGTGTGCATTTGGGGCTCTGTTTTCTCCTTTTCGAAAAAGATGCTTTGCCTGGGAGAGGATGAAGCTCTTGAGCGAAAGGGCTGATAAAAACATCTGCGTTGATTTCATTCCAGAATCAGAATCATAATAAAAGCTTCTTTGACTTTTATCAGATTGATTGAGATCTTTAGCCTTTTCAAGTGAGGAAGACTTTCCTAATGCAGGCCCTGAGATGAAGGTCTCCTGGAGAGGAAGACTCGGTAACCAAGTGAGAAATCTACCTGGGGAAAAGATCTCGCGCAAGTGTCATGACCCCTACCCTAAGAGCCAAGTAGGTCATTCTATAAATAGTGATTTGTCCAGGGTGTTTCATCTCTGAAATAATCATAATCTGAAATAATAAATGGAACATGATTATTTCCTGATGTCGTTCACAGGACAGATGAAGCTCTTCTATCCAGTGTGATCCACTTGGATTGGCTGGTTTTTTCTACCACCTGATTTTCTTGACTGGACGTTGTTGACTTGGGACCTTTGGCACACTAAGACAAGGGACTATCCAGTAGTGGGCATCAGGGGGTTCTCATATTTTCTATAGAACCCTTTGCTAATGAGCTAATGGTGGGCTTCAGGGGGTTCTCACAGGTTCTATAGAACACTTTGCTAATGAGCGTCTGGTTCTGAGAACTGGTTATTAATGGGACATAGAGAGGGATGGGCCTGGCCCAACTTAACAACCGGTTCACCAGAAGTAGGTAGGCCAGGCGGGCTCAGGGGGCTGGGTCGGGGTCAGGGGGTGGGGCTGGGGGCAGGGAGAGGGTGGGGCAAGGGCGGCCCCAACTCTGGCATACTGCGCATGCACCAAGGACACGACTGCGTGTGCGCCAAGGACGCGACTGCACGTGCACCAAGGTTGATGCAGGCTTGCGCCTAAAGAGGACACCCCTGCGCCATGGTTGGCGCAAGCGCGGTCACGTCCTCTTCTGGATGTGTCTGCGCCTGCGCCAACCTTGGCACGCACGCAGACGCGTCCTGTTCAGGATGCCACTTCGCCTGCGCTGATCTTGGCGGAGGCGGAGTCACGTTCTGAACAGGATGCAACTGCGCTTGCGTCAAGATTGACGCAAGCGCAGTGGTGGGCCCCAAGGGCGAACTGGTTCACCCTTATTTTGACCCACCGCTAGCAACCGGATCACTAGCGGCAGGCCAAAATTAACAACCGGTTCTGTAGAACCGGTGCAAGCTGGCCTGGGCCCACCTGTGGACATAGAACATGTTTTCTATGTACACAGAACCTGCTGTTAATTTATTTGAATCCCACCACTGCATCTATGCCTCTCTCCCTTAATCAGGACCACCTTGTCAGGATGGCCAATTCTCCACCTCCTGCCCCACACAATGAGACGTGAAACTTTTAGGTTGGTTCTAATAAAGGTATTATTCTTTTGATGTTTTGATATATTTTGCTATTTTCATACAACAGTCTCCATACTGCCGGTGGGCCAAAACATCAATAAGGTCCACCTTCTGTCTCCTCCTTTCCAGCAGCCAACAGAACATAAGATACAGCTCAAGAGAGACATAGCATGAGGTGCCCCTGGCCAGCACTGTGTCTCTCTTGGAATGAATAGGGGGTGGGGGGAAATCAAAACTTTAAGGTATATGAACTGTGAAATTAAATCGAAATACTCAAATAAGGAATCACATCACAACATAAGCAAAGATGTTTACCAGGGCTTGAAGTTAAATACAGATTTTTTCATAAAACCCAAACACAGAATGCAATAAAGTTCTGTGGAATGTTAAATATAATTTACAGTTGGGGGGGCAAGGGAGGGGCAGGCAAAATATGTTCCCTGCTGTCGTAAAACTTCATTGGTGGTGTCGTTTATAAGAAAGGTGGGTGTTGCGATGACAAGTCAGCATTTTCTCCCTTTACCTTGAGTAGCCAGGAACACCTTTTAAAATTTGTTCACTGTCTTACAAGCAGGTGTTAATTGACTCTTAATTAACACAGACTCTATCAGAGGTTCTATCAGATTCTTTAAGAGGGAAGAGCGATCTTTGGGTAAGACCATCTTGAGGCTTAATTCCATCCATCCATCCATCCATCCATCCATCCATCCATCCATCCAGTTATTTATTTATTTATTTATTTATTTATTTATTTATTTATTTATTTATTTATTTATACGTACCACCCTTCCTCCAAGTTGCTCAGTGTAGTGTACATCAGGGTTTCTCGAACCCCGATCTGGGGACCACTGGTGGTTCTTGGCAGCTGCCTTACCAGCCCACGAGAGTACTCCTCTAAGTGCCTCTTCGGGTGCAATCCAGAGTAACTACGGGAAGTCCTTGCTCCGATGTAAGAACAATTTGCTCTGGATTGCAATATGAATTTCCCATAGGTTTTCACTAGGTGGTGCAGTAACTACGGGTGCACATAATGTCTCTTACGTGCTCCCATAGTTACTCTGGATTGTGGGGACTCTCTCCTTACAGCAGGAGGGCTCTGTTGGAGTCTTGCAGGCTTAAGGCAAAATCCAGAGTAACTACGGGGAGTCCTTGCTGTGGCGTAAGAACAAATTACTCTGGATTCCAATATGAATTTCCCATAGGTTTTCACTGGGTGGTGCAGTAACTATGAGTGCACATGAAGTCTCTTACGTGCCACCATAGTTACTCTAGATTTGGGGGCTAGAGACCAATCCTATGCCTGTCTACTCAGTAGTAAGTCCCACTGTAGTCAGTGGAACTTACTCCCAGGAAAGTGTGAACAGGATTGCAGCCTCAGAGCCCAATCCAATCTCTGTCTACTCAGAAATAAGTCCCATTGTAGTCAGTGGAGCTTACTCCCAGGAAAATGTGAACAGGATTGCAGCCTCAGAGCCCTATGCTATGCCTGTCTATTCAGAAATAAGAGCACAATCCTAACCATGTCTACTCAGAAGTAAGCCCAATTGTGTTCAATGGGTCTTACTCCCAGGAAAGTGTCTTTAGGATTGCAACCCATTATAGTCAATGAGGCTTGCTCTCCAATAAGATTGACCAGGATGGCTTTGTGCATTTTCAGTGCATCCTGCACTGTAAAAGGTTGAAAATCCCTGCTCTGAGTAGACATGCCTTGAGACATTGAGCTCTCACCTGCAATCCTATCCACAGTAACTGAGCAATAGCTCTATTTATTATAATGGGATTTACAGCTGGAGGCAGCTGTGCTGTGTTCTAGGTGGGGAAACTCTCCCTATAGGTCGCCAGAGGCAGGACTCTACCTCCACCCATGGGCTGGTCCCTGGAAAGTTTTTCCCCACAGAACCGACCCCTGGGGCCAAAAAGATTGAGGACCACTGGTGTACGTGGTTTGTCTCCTCCTTTGGTCTTCACAACAATCCTGTGAGGTAGGTGAGGCCAAAGGAGAGAATTGTGTGTATTGAACATTTTTTCATAAATTGCTCTGGGAATGCACATGTCATAAATACCCCAACACAGAGCCAGGAAATGCTAATTTTCCTGACGGCTGGCATTTAAACAGTCCCAAGTTTATGCCTTAACTTCCAGAAGTTTCTCCCTCCACACCCTCCCACCACCCACATCACATTCAGTATCACCTTACAACCTTAACGCGGCCACATTTCGCTGTCAGGAAGGAATGTGTTCCAATTGGTTTAATTGTCCATTTGGTCCCTGAACTGTACAATTTTATCTGAGGAAATTGTCGGAAGATTATTTTTTGACAAGTCCCTCTGCTCTCTCCGTCCCTCCTCACCCCAGCCCTGGCATCCCTGACACGAACACCCTGAAGTGACATGCTCAGAATAAGGCAATCTGGATATCGCTGCCTGTGACTTTCCTCAGATATATATGAGCATCAAGACTAATCTCATTTGTGGAATTGTCTTTTGGAAGGTAGAAGTCAAAAGTGTTTTGTTCACTGAAAGGCATTTGACAATCCCAACAGTCCAGCCTATGGTCCACCCCATCTTTTCTTACCACATGGGTTGGGTGATAAATAATGCAAGGTGTACGTGTGACCCGATAGTCACCCAATCCAGGTGTGTACTGACTCCATCGAGGAGGATCAGGTCCATAACCGTATGAAAGGTCCATCTGCTGTTTTGGCTCTGCGTTGCCTTGTTCACACATGCTGTGGAATGAAGGATCACTGGGGATCAAGCAGAGGGTCAACGAGCCCATGTTGGAGATGCTCTAGAAGGATTTTCTACTACAGGCAGGGAGTTGGACGAGATGACCTATTAGGCCCCTATCAAATCTTTGATTCTATATGATTCTATGACAGTTGCAGTCATCATTTGATGTATATGTCTATCATTTGACAAACATGCCATTCTCAAATGATTGGTGGTGACCCAGTGGTGGGTCATGAAGCCATGCATGGTGGGTTATGGGCTAGGCCCTTCCACTTGACCTTGTGTTTAAATGGTTCCGAATATGAACCACTCTTCGTAGACCCTAAGGCTCCTACTAGGTTACTCCTACCTGTGCCTCCTACTAGTCACTTTTGGTTTTCAGAGATGACATCCAGTGAGGCTTAGCAGACCCACAATGGCCAGTAGAGTGGGTTGCCAGACTGACAAGACCCAGAAATGGCCTCCCTGGCACCATCAGAGTCATTGCAACCCATCACAAAGGTGGATCATGGCACCAAAAGGACTGGGAGCCACTGGTACAATAGCTTTGGGGATACTGGGGTAGGATTTCCATGCTCCAACAGTGACCCAGTCAGCCACTGATCAGCACTCCAACAAACCCGGTTGAGGGATAGCTAACAAATTATTTGATTGGGGGATCAACAAGCTTGGCAGCAGGGATGCTCCAAGAGGCAACTGGGCCAGGAAAAGACACAAGGATGTTGTCCTGTCCTAATATCATGGATACTAGTATCCTAATGGAAACTAATATCCTAATATCTAGTTTCTTCCACTAGACCTGATCCAGTAGCTCCTATAAAAGAAGAATTGGATACAAATAATAATAGCACAGCACTTTATCTTTATCCATGTATAGAGTTTCTATGGTAGGTCCCTGCCCCAAACAGACTGTAGTTAAACATTAGTCTATAGCAGTGATTTTCAACCTGTGTGCCGTGGCACACTGGTGTGCCATGGATAGTTCTCAGGTGTGCTGTGGGAATTTGGGGATTGACATTCAATAATACCCCTTAGATGACCAACCAGATCCATTGACTGACAATTATAATTTATGCAAATTAGCCTAATTTTAGATGGTCATCTTAGGAAAATTGGAGGATTCGAACAGTCTGGTGTGCCTTGTCAATGGTAAAAACAATTGATGGTGTGCATTGACAGTTTCAGTGCCTTGTTAAGTGTGCTGTGAGATGAAAAAGGTTGAAAATCACTTGCCTATAGGGTTAGAAGGAGGGGAGGAATGGGGGAAAGCCCAGGTTATCAAGGAGTGGTGATGAGCTGCTGCTCCCCAAAAGTCCTGTCTTTCTGCCTGCTGAGTCTCTATGACTTGGCCCAGTGCACACACAAATATCCTGAAACTAAATTCATTTTTTAGCGTTTGCAAGTAAAGTGGAGAGGATAAAAACCCTGTTTTTTATCATGGTCTGGTTAGAAAGTCTGGGTCACTGGGGGGATGGAAGAGAATCCTTTGTGCCACCAAGTCCCAGGTGCATCGTGTACTGGGCCGAATTTGAGCTTAGAATTTGGGATTAAAGTAAATCCTAGTATTTTTCTGCATGCCTGCCCTACTCCCCGGCTCCCAGAGACTGCTGGGTAACTGCCTATTATCCCGCGGTTCCACTCCAGCGCCCTCCCCAATAAAACTTTTCATATCCTTATAAACGAACTCGATTGCCGTGTTATAAACATTTACACTGTGCTAACAGATCATCTCCGCACATCGGAATTGGCTAAATTCCCTTTTCCAGATGAATATATTGAAGGAGATTACAGATATGATAGCTTTTCAGATTGCTGAACCCAGAGAAATTAGTTTAGTGAGCATTTACAGAGGCTAAATTGGAACCATTAAATAGTGGATTAAATTGATGGTGGTTTCATTGTCTGTCCTTCGGTACTGCTGTAAAATCAATTAGCCGTCACCATTCCATTCTCCATATAGTGAGATTGTCAGCCCGGCGAGGAGCTGCGGAACCTCAGTGCAGCAGCAAGCGGTGTGAAAATACACCTATTAGGTGATGTGGCATGAAATAATATCATAGGGCAGAAGGCCCGGTGAGATTTATCCCAGCCTTATCTCAACTTTAACAGAGAGGGGACAGACAATAGTCTTGAGGTGACACTCATCTCCTAAGAACATGGATGCTCAGCGACGGGCTCTCCACTGACAATTATTATGGCATCCCTTCTCTATCGGATTCAATATTTATTTATTTTTTGCATTAAAAATAATCCTTCATAGGACATTCATCTTCTTGCTTCCTTAAATCTGCAGTCTCCCATATTACAAACCCATGTTATTTTAAACAAAGAAATAACCAATGAAATACTTGGGGCAAAATCCAGAGTGACTACAGGGAGTCCTTGCTCCGGTGTAAGAATAACTTACTCTGGATTCCAATATGAATTTTCCCATAGGTTTTCACTAGATAGTGCAGTAACTAGAGGTGCACGTAAAGTCTTTTACGTGATCCCGTAGTTACTCTGGATTTGGGGGTTAGTTAATTCTGAGTATGACCAGGGTTACGGGAAGTCATAACCAAAAAAGAGAACAAAATATATTTTGTCCTCCCCCCAAAATGTAGGACACACAAGAAAAATGAAGGATATGACAAAATAGAAGATAAACACTTTCATGTGGTTAATTTAAACCACCATCTGTTTACTTATTATTACATTTAAAACACATATTTTAATACATCTTTCTTAATGACAAGAAAGATACATATTTCCTGCTCACAAGGAAAAGGAGGACGAATAATGCAATCCTAAGCATGTCTACTCAGAAGTAAGTCCCATTGTGTTCAATAGTACTTACTCCCAGGAAAGTGTGGTTAGGATTGCGACCAAAGAAGATTTTATTCCATGACACAAGGTTAAAAAAAGAGGACATGTCCTGGAAAAAGAGAACATACTGTCACTCTGGGTATGTATCAATCAATTAGTCAGTCAGTCAGTCTATCAATCGATTAATCAATCAATCAATTGATCAATCAATCAATAGTATTTATATACCACTTTCTACGAAAAGTCCACAAAGCTGTTTATAGAGAAAATGAAATAAATAAATAAACACATTAATAGTTAATGGGTATAAATGGGTATTAATCATTTATACTCTGGACATTCAGCTATTTCCATGTTGGGAGGGTTTCCTATCATTTATCCTTCAGAAACTGGTATAAAAATGCAAATGGTTCTACCCGGTATCTCAAACTATGAATCCGAGACCCACCAGTGGGTCGTGACCACATTGTTGTTGGGTTGCAAAACTGACAGGACAGGTTGGGCGAAGTCCATCAAATGTTATTACATGATGCAGAATATAGTGGGCCAATTATCTTTCATGATTCCTGCGGAAAGCTGGAAGTGACATAGGGCAAAATCTAGAGTAACTACACTTGCTCCAGTGTAAGAACAACTTACTCTGGATTCCAATATGAATTTCCCATAGGTTTTCACTAGGTGGTGCAGTAACTATGGGTGCATGTCAAGTCTCTTATGTGCTCCTGTAGTTACTCTGGATTTGGGGGATAAATAAGGTGGAAGTGATGTCATTAAGCAGCTGATGACTAAAAATAAGTACAGTGGCGCCTCACGTAACAAATTTAATTCGTTCCAGAGGCATGTTCTTTATGTGAAACATTCTTTATGTGAAGCAGTTTTCCCCATAGCAAATAATGGAAACTCAGACGATTGGTTCCACAACACCCAAAATATTCATATAAAAATATTAACTGGATGTAAAAATGATGACAACACTGGGACTGAACTCAAAACATGCATTCAATGTACATGATCTTATGAAGTCTACTTAGGCTGCAGTCCTAAAGACACTTTCCTGGGAGTAAGACCCATTTAATGCAATCCAAGACACCTTCAAAGTGTCTCCCCACTTTCTCCTTCTCTCCATCCTGAGCCTCTCTCTCCCCTGCTCCCTTCTGGCTTGCCCTGAGCTGCTTCCCTCTTCTCCACTGCTCTTCTCTCCCTCTGCCCTGCGGACACCCGGCCACAGGAGGAACCCGGCTGCATGGAAGTGTTGCTTTCACAATGGGCAGGTGCACTAGGCGGCCCTGATGCTTTTTAAACAGGTTGCCAGCCAGCGCGTCTGCCCCAACTGCCAACGAATGTGTTCTTTACGTGAAGCACATTCTTTACGTGAAGCAGAATCCTAGAGAAATTTTTGTTTGTTACGTGAAACATACTTTACGTGAGGCGCCACTGTACTTGTTCTCACCTATGAATCATTAGCAGCAAATGATCGAACAGAAAATGTGCAAATCTTATTCATAGTTTTCAAGATCAGGGTCAGTCCAATTATAATAGGGAATGTATAAATTGCTTTCAAAGACTGTTGCAGACTAAATAACGGGCTGATGATGTGGTCAGCAATGATAAGGAGTAGATAAGGGGCTGATGATGATGTCAGCATGACTGCATCCTTGTGCTTGTATGGTATGGATTCTGGCACTCCTGCTGCTGATGCTACCTCCTGGCACAAAAACGGCAAGGAAGATAATTCTCAGCTCCCCTTTGATTGCCATACGGTGGCCACAAGTGACGTTTTACGTAACGTCACGCATTACCGACCACTGCTATAAACATAAGTGTCTCCGCAGGATCAGACTAAAGGCCCATCTAGACCATCTTCCTGTGCCCCACCGCATGCATGTGTGCGCTGCAGTTGGTGCAGAAGCTGCCACAACCTACTATTCGCGTACGTGGTGGCAAACCCAGGTTTGTGTTTGTGCATTGGCCCTCAGAATGCCAGGGAAAAAGCTTGATTATTTACAGTTTGGTAATTGCTTGGTAGGGTTCACAATTTTCGTTCCCTGCCTGCAAGCACGTTTTGTAGAGCGGAGCTGAGGACTTTCTGTCTGATGGCTAATGAGTGACTAGAAGTTAATATTGTAGGTGCAAAGAGAGAAGGGAAAATCTTCTTGTGGACAAGTCGTGCTTTTGTAAGTGCCTGGGAATTTGGAAAGATACCCTCTAAACACCTGCATAATCTGGGCTCTCTTCTCCTGGTGTGGGTTGCAGTAATGGTTTGCTTAACACTGGGACCATTGGTGCATTTATTTCTTGCATTGGAGGGGGATGACGATGACACACCACCTTTTGCAAATAAATCAGAAGTCATCATTTGTTTAATTGCCCGGGATTTCCTCCTTTCATGGGGCAGTAGGAAGGCAAGAGAAAGCGTCCTATTTACTGCTGTTTTATCCATATAGTCTCCCTGGCGTATAAATGCCTATTATTATTATTATTATTATTATTATTATTATTATTATTATTATTATTATTATTATTATTATTATTATTAATAATAATAATAATAATAATAATAATAATAATAATAATAATAATAATAATAATAATAAATACACAGCGAACAATTTCGTGCTGGTTTCATTCATCACCAGTCAGACCCTTCCCAAGAGTCTAGGACTGTGTGATGTAGCGGCGTATAATTCGTGCTGATCCCAGAAGAGCGGCTTTCTGCAGTTGGCAGAGTGATATTCTGTCAATGCCAAGAGTTTTCAGGTGCCTGCCAAGGTCTTTGGGCACTGCACCCAGTGTGCCAGTTACCACTGGAACCACCTGCACTGGCTTACACCAGATACGCTGTCATTCGATTCTGAGGTCTTGGTAGCGGGAGATCTTTTCCAGTTGTTTCTCCTCAATTCTGCTGTCACCTGGTATGGCGATGTCAACAAGCCACACCTGACTGCTTTCTATGATGGTGATATCTGGAGTCTTGTGTTCCAAGATCTTGTCCATCTGTATCCTGAAGTCCCACAGAAGCTTGACCTGCTTCTGCTTCCAATTTATTATTATTATTATTATTATTATTATTATTATTATTATTATTATTATTATTATTATTATTATTATTGGGATGGATTTTAGGACCTTTAATCGCAGCTCAGTCGTGTGTTGAAAATCCACATCGCTTCGAGTGGTTTTGGACAAGACCGAGAAACAACCTGGACTAGCAACTGAACAAAAATCGGCTGTGGGTGAATTAGAAATGGGAATCTTGCCAGATTCCTAACGGTCACAGTGACATGATGGTTTCAAAATTTGCACATTATGCTGACAACAGGTTGTTTGGGTCACATCAGGCTGCTGTGCCGTCTTCACCTATCTGGTGTGCACTGGAGGACATTGATGCCAAAAGTATGGAGTGTTCAAGTCAAGGGCTAATCTGATCAGGTAGGTTCTCTGAGTGACCAAGCTGATCCTTGGTGTCACCACCCTTTCTCTTCTCCAGTGGGAATTAAAATCCTGGAATGGATCTCCAGTAGATACCAAGTGCCCAGTGACATAGCTGGTGAGGGTAAAAAGTGCTTTGGAGGGAGTTTATTGGCAGCATGCAAGAGGCCTCTCCTCTTCAGATCCAGGCTTATGTGCCTATTTTTCTCCCACCACTTGAATGGCTCCAAAGGGAACTTGCCAGACATACAGTCCTAGCTCTCAGTTAGGCTGGTGCTATAGGAGTGAGTTGTGCCAGCCTAAATCAGTTAGGATTGTGTCATTAGGGCTTTACACCTCCTCAAGCTATGACACTGCAAAGACCCACTGTATGTGATGACACTCCATTTTCAGCATTTTTTGCAGTGGGGATGTATTGCCTAATATCAAGGTGAGACTTACCCTACAATCCAGAGTAACTATGGGAGCATGTAAGAGACTTTGGGTGAAATCCAGAGTAACTACGGGGAGTCCTTGCTCCGGAGTAAGAACAAGTTACTCTGGACTGCAATATGAATTTCCCATAGGTTTTCATTAGGTGGTGCAGTAACTACGGGTGCACGTAATGTCTCTTATGTGCTCCCGTAGTTACTCTGGATTGTGCATTGATGTAGTTATGGCACCACCTAGTGAAAACCTCTGGGAAATTCATATTGCAATCCAGAGTAAATTGTTCTTACATCAGAGCAAGGTCTCCCTGTAGTTACTCTGGATTGCGCCCTTAGCTTTGAAGACAATGCAAGATGCATAATCGTCACTTGATCACTGCGACTTTAAGGGACGGCTTGCACATGTGAATTTCCCATCACAAATTTAACTTTGTATAAGGCAGTAGTAGTCAGGCATTTCAAATTTAAAAATCTGTCAAAATTACTGGGATGGTCCTCCATGTCTACTTAGAAGAAAGTCCCATTGTGTTCAATGGGACTTAGGACATTAGGACAAAATCCAGAGTAACTATGGGGAGTCCTTGCTCCGGTGTAAGAACAACTTACTCTGGATTCCAATATGAATTTCCCATAGGTTTTCACTAGGTGGTGCAGTAACTACGGGCGCATGTAAAGTTTCTTACGTGCTCCCTTAGTTACTCTGGATTTGGGCGTTACTCTCAGTAAAACCCAGTGCCAGATTTCAAGAAGGTGGATCCCACACTCTTGCAACCCCCCTGACCTGAGATCACAACCCCCAAGGGAGTCCTGACCCCCCCCTTTGAAGACCACTGGTACAAGGTGCAATTTTACACATCAGCTTGTGCCACCACTACCCAGTTTTTCAGGTTGCAGAATAAGAATGTGCAAGGACCATTCCAGACCGGACCAGACAAGGTCATATTTGATGTGCTCAAACACACAGTGACAGAACCATTGCATCTTGGACAACTACGTCCTGGTCAAATATGTCCTTGTAGTGGACATTTGCATTTGTTATTTTTGCATCCCAGACATTTGCATTCCAATTCAAGTACATTTATATCAGATGGACTTCTGATTTTTAATATGCAAAGGTAGCATTAGGGCTAGGAGGGTAGAGCTAGTTGCCCAGTTATAGTTTGTTGCCATATATGAGGGTATATGTATTTTTTGTGTGTCCTGGTTGTTGTTAATGGAGGGTGTTACTCCCCCCATCAGTGGGGAGCTTCAGCAGTCAGCTGATTAGATCCATCTCGTAGCTTGCTGGGATCCCTCCATCTATCATCATTACTGTGCTTGTGTTGATGAGTATCATGCACCAGATATTCATGCACCATGCCAGCCATAAACTGACACTCGACTGGCACACGCCTAATTATTGGTTCTTGCATATCAATCCTTTGCAAACCTTTTGTGACGTGCCGTTGTACCCTTGTAGCTTCGTTGTCTGACAGATCCACACCACACACCCCAACCGCCCGACAGCCCGTGGGATGGGTGGATGGGAGGTGGAGTGAAATTCACTTCTGCCATAAACGAAGGCATTTATAAGGGACTGACATTTAGCATCTTTCAATGTTCCTGTGCTTGGCTTCTGGGGCATCCCAAGGCCCTTGAAACATATGCTCCCTGGATGTGTTCAGACAATCAATGATAGCTCTTATCTTAGATGCCTCAACGTAGGAGCAAAATTAAGCAGGTAAACCTATATGAATAGGTTATAGGTTTATATACCATATCTACTCAAATCTAATGTGCCATCAAATCTAGGTTATAGGTTTATATACCGCATTTACTCAAATCTAATGCGCACCCGATACTTATAATCAAAACACCGTATTTACCAAAATCTAATTAAACATTGAATCTAACGCACACCTTGATTTTGGAGACGGAATTCAGCTGGAAAAGGTGACTGTTAGATTTGAGTAAATACAGTATGAATTTTTAGATTGTATGTTCTTTGGGGCAGAGAACCATCCTTTCCTTTATTTTTTGTGAACTTCTTCCATAGGTTGAAAAGCCTATGGAAGAAAAGCCTTCAAAAAAGTCTTCTTCCATCGGTTGAAATATTTATTAATTTTAATAAATACAACATTTATTACATACAAATGAATACATTGTTATCCACTCCAATTTTAAGTTAATATATTGGATTAAGGGCGCAATCCAGAGTAACTACGGGGAGTCCTTGCTCCGGTGTAAGAACAATTTACTCTGGACTGCATAGATTTTACATAGATTTTCACTAGTTGGTGCCTAGTGGAGACATTCACGTAATGTCTCTTATGTGCTCCTGTAGGTACTCTGGATTGTAGGGTATGGGCGCAATCCAGAGTAACTATGTGGAGTCTTTGCTCAGGTGTAAGAACAACTTGCTCTGGATTGCAATATGAATTTCCCATAGGTTTTCACTTGGTAGTGCAGTAACTTCGGGTACACGTAATGTCTCTTACGTGCTCCCGTAGTTACTCTGGATTGTAGGGTAAGTCAGCATCCTATTGAGCTCTCCACATCATTCTTCCCTCTTATAAATCTCCACTTTTTTGGAGGGGAGGCTGTTATTAATTTCAAATACACTTCTCCAGACTACTGAACTTTGAATGATTGTCCAGAGAAATTATTCACCGATTGGAGTAGCCACAACGGGGGTGGGGGGTGGGTTGGGGGGGCAGAAAAATGAGCCGGGAATCTCCATAGCAATGCCCCTTTCCGCTGCTGTTCATGGAGACTTCAAGACACATGAACAATTAATCCTTGATTTTCAGACCCAAGTGACTCCGCCAATAAAACAGCTGTCAGCTGCCGGTCCTGGTGAGGTGCAGTTTAATATCCCAAGAGAGGATAATTATTCTTATCTGATTTGGCTCGGGAATGAACTCATAAAAAAAGCCTCATCCTATTCTTTACGCAAAATCCAGATCTTCTGAGAGGGCTACACCGAGTCCGAAGGCTAACGCTTCTGTCAGCCCCGACTCCCGCTAACTACTAATGTACTACAATGGATAACCCAATAAAAATTTCTTATTATGGGGAAGGTTGGAAGTTAAGGGAAAGGCGGAGGAGCCTTCTTGGAGCCAGAGGAGGCTGGTAAGTTGATCTGAAAAACTGATAGGTTAAAACTCAGATGTCTGAGCCAAGGCAAGAGACTGTAATCAGGAATCAGGTTGGCCCACTGATGAGGTTGATTGAGGTAGAAGGGAGCAGAGCGGAGAGGACATGTGTCAGGGACACTCTAGTCCACCACTCTGCTCTCTTTTCTTTTCCTGTTTTGCTCATTTTCCGCTTCTTTCCCCAATCATGATGCCTGGCTAAGAGCATGGCATATACTTCATCATCAGCAAGAATGGACATGTTCAACAACAAAGTTGTGAAGTGGACTTCCAAAGATAAGAGGTACCAAAATCTGTGTGCAACCACAGGAAAGTCCCTCTCAGGTCCAAGCCTGAAATCTATAGGACATTGTAACTCACAAATGATCTTGTTTGCTCCTGTTTGATTCATTTTCAAACAGTATTTATACCAGATGTGTAAACAGTATATATGGCATTTACTTACAAGATATAACCGGTGGTGGGCTTCAGGGGGTTCTGACAGGTTCTATAGAACCTTTTGCTAATGAGCACCTGGTTCTGAGAACTGGTTATTATTGGGACATAGAACCTGTTGTTAATTTATGTTATGAGGACATAGAACCTGTTGTTAATTTATTTGAATCCCACCACTGGATGTAACGATACACCATCTCCTGTGATGGTCCATATCTGACTAGTCTTTCTGGTCTTGTCTGATGGTCCTTGAGAGATTTTAGGGAAATATTCAAAAATAAAAAGGTTGTTAAGGCAGAACAGAGGCAGAAGAGAGAAAGTCACAAGGAAGGCCTTCTTTGTAGATATTAAGGTGGGCTTGCATCTTAGATGTTGAGCTTTTGAAGGTCATAAACCCACGTTAGAGGAACCTAGGAAGAGTTGAGTGATTTGGACCTGTCACTCTAGAACAGGGGTCTCCAAGCTTTTTGGTCAAAGGGCCACATCAAATATCTGGCCCAGTCTCAGGGGTAGGAAAAACAATAAATATAAAGTTTCAATAAATATATCAGAAATGGAACTTAGGTTAAGGAATGAATGGACCTAAATTTCCAGGATTTCTAGAAGTACCAACAAACAGCACAGAAATAAAGCACACACTTAAATGGATCCCCATTCCCCACCTCACCATCACATAGGGTTGCCATATGTCCTGGAAAACCAAGACTGAGATTTTTGGGGATTGCCTTCACATACTGGCAAGTTTGACAGGGGGTCCTGTGCCAGTTTTGTGGAAGAGAATTATGGCAACATATTTGAATTATGAGAATTATGGCATCATAGCTCCAGGAGTGTTTGGTCATCTGGGTCAGAGGCTCTTAGGGGACCAGAGGCTGGCTGGGGGCCAGTTGGAGGCTCATGGCAAACTGCATCTGACCCCTGGGTTGGGGTTTGGCAATCCCTGCTCTATAACAGGGGACTCTAAATCAGATGCAACCCTCTGCGAGCCTCAGTGTGGCCCCTGGCAAGACCCTTGGGCAAGCCATGTAATCCACTCCAATACATTCTTATATGTAATTTATGTCAATTTATTCAGATTTGAAATGTAAATTAGTTTTATGGCCCCCACAGAGAGAAGATGTGGCCCTCCTGCTAAGAGGTTTGGAGACTCCTGCTCTAGAACGTTCTAGATCCGCTTTCAACAATGTTATTCCAGACACATGGTTTTTTTTGCATGCCCACATATTGTGGATGATCAGTCAGGATGAGCGGGTGGGCTTTTTCAAGTGTGCCAAAACCACGTGCAGGAACTCTGCCTGTTATGCCAAGACTCCTACTGTTGTTTGTCGAGTCATTCCCTCATCTCACTACATGGTAATTGGAGTCTGGCCTGCTGTGCATATAACCGGACACCACCTCGTGTACCACAGGTAGTTCACATACCACCAATTGAGACTTACCCTACAATCCAGAGTAACTATGGGAGCACATAAGAGACATTACGTGCACCCATAGTTACTGCACCACCTAGTGAAAACCTACGGGAAATTCATATTGCAATCCAGAGTAAATTGTTCTTACACCGGAGCAAGGACTCCCCGTAGTTACTCTGGATTGTGCCCATAGGCTGCAATCCTAAACACACTTTCCTGAGAGTAAGTCCCATAGAAATGGGACTTACTGCTGAGTAGACATGCATAGGATTGCACCCATAATCAATCCAAACATGGCATCTTCGTCCTTGTGTCAAATGAGTTGATGAAAATAGTTGGAAGAATATTTCATTTTCTCTGCTGAGATGAAAGCCCCGCACACATTCACACACACGTACCTGCCCAACCTCATTGAGGATGATCAGAGTCATGATGAGACATCAAGGAGTAGCTGATTTGGCTGGGGATACGGAACGGACTCCTTGTTTAAAGTTATGAATGACCTTTATCATTATCTTTCTTACCTCCCATCTCAAGAGGCTCCTGCAGGTAATGACCATGAAACTCAATTTAACATCCTCCGAACTCTATTTACTGAAGCCTTCAATTGAGATGGTGCGCCGGATTAGCGGATCCGCCCAGCTTCTGAAGTGTGGCTTAGAGGGGCTCTGCGCACAGGATGTGAAGATGGCCTTTGAGAGACCTTCGGGAGACCGGAGGGAGCCCTTGAATTTGAGAAGCTGTTGAAAGGCTTGGGCGGGGAGGGTCACCGAGAGAGATTGATGGTGAGGCTCGGGTATCACATCTCTTGCTAAGTACTGGGAAGGACATTAGAGAGCTTTTGGGGTCACATCACCAGGTTTGGGTAATCAGGTCATTCCAGAGCTGACCTTTCTTCCTGACATGGATGGAGGAATGCAATGATACTGTAACTTTGCTCACTGTCCTGTAAACCTATTTCTTGTATAGTACAAAGAGATTTCAGTTTGATCCACTATCCCCTGCTTTCTGACCGTTCATTTTCTAACAACCCACTCTTTCAATTATACCCAAAACTCATTCATTCAACACATGTTCCAATCTTTCAACCTTCCAATCCTACAACCTGCTGTTCTAAAGGCCAAAATTGCCCTCCCCCATGTTGTAGCTCCTAGGCTAATCCCATTCCCCAAGGTGTTAATGAGAATCCATTTGCCGAAATCTTTGTGCGGCAGCAGGAATTTGCAAAATAAAAGTGGCATTCATAATTTCCTAGCTAAAAACAAAAACGAAATTTGGAAACTAAATTTATACACTAAAAAACAAAATTTGGAAACAAAATTTATAAACTAAAAAAGATTTTGTTCCACTTTTTAATGGTTTTCACTTGTAGACAATGCTCCGATCCCTAACCCATCCAATAAATGGGGGATGCCAGGTGCATTGAAAGTGCAGGCAATCACTCTCTGGCTGCTGGTTATTGGCATTTTGGGACCCAGAGGTAGACTTCCTCTGTACATGGAGGTTCTCTTTTGAAGCAACTGGTAGCCACTGAGAAACCTCCTTGCCAATTCCCTTTCTAAAAACACCTAAGCTGGTGCTGCCATGCCCATCACTTCTGGGGAAAAAATGCCCTCATGCTGCAAATGCACTGGGCTAAGACGATGGGAGAACAGAACCGTTCGGAAAGGTCACCCCATGATCTTAAGGTGAGAAGCGCTGTAACAACAGGTTCTCATGAACCTGCCTGACCCGAGGCAATTGTGATTGTGACGGTCCATTTTGGCGAGGGTCCGCATTGTAGCATCCCAGAGCCCAGGAGCTCGGACTGACAGATCCCAATTATTTAAGGCTTTGTTGGACAAGGAGCACAGGTGTTGCCCAGATGCTCCGGAGCCCGACATTTCTGCAAGGCAGAGTAATTGGGCCTTATGGCACCCCTCTCGATGGGAACCACCATTGACTCTTCTACGAGGAGCAAGGGGCCCATGAAAGGACAGTGTAAACACATCATAGAGCCGCGCGCATCTGTTACGAGGAGTAGTAAAAGCAAGCGGCTGGAGGAAAAAAAAATTCTGGAGAAGCATCACTGACAAAAAATGTTTGCTTGTTCCTTGATCAGGTTCAATGAGAAGCACACATTTGAAACAAAAATGTTTTTGCTTTTTAAAAAAGCGCATTTATGACTATTGCGCCATTTCGGCCATAATTGTCAGTTGGGGGGCCAGAGCAGCAACATACCTGCAGAAAGTCTCACATTCAGTCTCTGGTGGTTCCTCAGGTAGACCAGAGAAAGACCCTGAAAGCAGCAAGAGAAGGAGCAAACTGGGGTCCAAGGATCAAGGTTCGCATCCTGCCAGCACCTAGCTACTCTCTGCCAGCATAAATGACTCCAAAAGGCTATTGGAAGTGTAACATGGAAGGTGGATCTGCTAGGTGGAGGCGCAACTTAAAAAAAAAAAAACAAAACAATGGTATGGTAAAGCACGAAGGCCTGGGTAGATTAGTTTGGAGGATAGGCTGTTACCCAAGCAGCAAATTCCCCCACCTCCATGCCACTGAAATAGTCCAATGGAACAGCAGAGCCGATACAATTGGTTCCAGCTGCGTCACAGAGCTGGGCTAACGGCAGGAACTCACCCTGCCTTGTGGGGACCCAGGTCTCGAACCCTGGCCTGCTGGTTCTCAGGCACAGTGTCTTAACCACTTGCGCCACCCACAGCCCCAACACTGCTTAATGTACGTCTCACAAAAGACCCTGGTTGGTTGTGTTGGACTGAGGGATGTGCATGGGTGGCTTCCGATGCCAACACCATACCAACTATATCAGTGGTTCCCTAACTTTTTAGCATCAGATCCACTTTTTAAAATGGCACTCTACCAGGAACCACCAAGGTTTACCAGACTTTTAAAAGATCAGAGAGAAATAATATTTTATTTATTTATTTTTAAGTATTAAAAAAGAGATCCTCAGATTTTTATCTCCCTATATTGACTTAAACTTGCAAATTGCAGGAGCTGAGCTCTTCGGAGACCCGCCACAGGATCGGATTTTGAATAGCATCAAGGCTTGAGGCAGTCTGATTTTTCGATCATCATTTGATGATCTGCCTTTTCAGTTTCACAAACCACCAATATTTGGGTTGCAGCCCATGAGTGGGTCCCCAAATCCACAGTTTGAGAACTGCTGGTATATAGGAGTGTAGCCTTATAACACATTGCCTTGTTTACTCACATGTCAGCCCCATTGAGTTCAATGTGGCTTACTGAAATCACATATACACATACACATATAGGATTTCAGAGCACAATCTTAACCTCTGGTTATGCTGGCACAAGTTATGTGCTGACTTGGAAGTGTCACAAATGTGCCATAAAGCACTTCTGTGCCACTTCTGGGGGAAGGGGTTTAGGCCTGTGCACATTATTATTATTATTTTATTGAAAATCAAACATAAATACACAGCAAACAATTTCATGCTGGTTTCTTTCACATCACCAGTCTGACCCTTCCCAAGAGTCTAGGACTGTGTGATGTAGCGGCGTATAATTCATACTGATCCCAGAAGAGCGGCTTTCTGCAGTTGGCAGAGTGATATTTTGTCAGTGCCAATAGTTTTGAGGTGCCTGCCAAGGTCTTTGGGCACTGCACCCAGTGTGCCAATTACCACTGGAACCACCTGCACTGGCTTACACCAGATACGCTGCAATTCGATTCTTAGGTCTTGGTAGCGGGAGATCTTTTCCAGTTGTTTCTCCTCAATTCTGCTGTCACCTGGTATGGCGATGTCCACAAGCCACACCTGACTGCTTTCTTTGATGGTGATATCTGGAGTCTTGTGTTCCAAGACCTTGTCCGTCTGTATCCTGAAGTCCCACAGAAGCTTCACCTGCTCATTTGCAACCACTTTTTCAGGCTTGTGGTCCCACCAGTTTTTTGCCACTGGCAGATGATACTTTTGGCATAGATTCCAGTGGATCATCTGGGCAACGGAGTCGTGCCTCAGTTTGTAGTCAGTCTGCGCGATATTATTATTATTATTATTATTATTATTATTATTATTATTATTATTATTATTATTATTATTATTATTATTATTATTACGACTACTTCTACTACTACTACTACTACTACTACTACTACTACTACTACTACTACTACTACTATTAAAGGATTTTTTACCTGGCCTTTCTTCACCATGCGGAGCCTCTCTATGCACCAGCCTCTCCACACCACTGTGGGAACAGAGAGTTTTGCTGGCCTTAATTGGTAAGGATTGTGCCCACAGACTTTAAATTTTAAGTCTGTGGACAATTCATTCATTCATTCATTCATTCATTCATTCATTCATTGGAAGAAAATTACCTAGTGATTTTAGGTACATTGGGCACAATCCAGAGTTAACTACGGGGAGTCCTTGCTCCAGTGTAAGAACAATTTACTCTGGATTGCAATATAAATTTCCCACAGGTTTTCACTAGGTGGTGGAGTAACTACGGGTGCACGTAATGTCTCTTATGTGCTCCCATAGTTACTCTGGCTTGTAGGAATCATCATCAATAATATTATTTATTATTTCTATCAATAACCCTAACCCTAACCCAAAACAGTTTCAAAAGGGTGTAAAAATACCAACATATAAACCTCAGGATAACACAATAAAATAATCATATAAAACTGAAATAGCAACTTTGTGCAGGTATAGCAAGGCAGCCAATAGCCAGCTAGAGGGAAGAAAAAAAATTGACAAAATAGATGTTGATGTCCAAAAATATCTTGCGAGTCCAAATATAGATGTCCAAAAGTATCTTGAAAGTTGGAAGAGGAGGAGGAAGAGGCACCTTTTGGGGAATAATACAATAATGCAATATAAATTAGATAATAATATGTTATAAATAAGATCATTTCTGCTAGCCGCCTCGAGCCTTCGGGAGAAGCTGGGAGGCGAATCCCAACAAAGGCATGATAAATGAATACGATACTTCCAGCAGCTTTTCCCATGTTTTGCGAGAAGGAAACACACCAAACAAGGTAGGAGGGGTGTTAATCCATCATCAATACTGAGGGATCTGTTGCCAGCACCTTCCGAATCCGTCAACCCTTTTCAACATCCTTTTTTCTAATTGGCAATTTTGTAATATTTATTCACAACAGATCTGATTGCCGGATTCCCACCGGCTCCCCTCAGGGGGTTTTGCGTGAAATCCATTTGAAATGGTGTGTCAGGGGTTTTTTTCCCCCTCCCCGAAGTCACCATCTGGCTGATAGACTCGAGTCTGTTCTAATACGGTGACCCAGCGAATCACTGTTAAACAATCCCCGAGGGTTCCCGGTTCTCTCCTAGGCCAATCCATCCAGAGGAATAGTATGGAAAGAAACACACACACAAAGAGAGAGAGAACGACAGAGGCATATTTTAATACATCAAGTTGAAGGATTGTAACTTAAGTTGATTTATGGGGAGAAATCTTGGGGACAGACATATCTTCTTTCACTCTTTATTGGTGTTCAAGGGTGCAGAAGATCCCAGCTTTTAATTAATGACACAGTAACTCTCTCAAATTTCCGTTCTCCATTTCTATTCCGTTTGAATTTCCTTTCTCCATCCCCCAGCAAACAGGAGTTGAACAACTGGGAACCACTGGGGCAGGGTGACCATATGCTGGGACCCCAAAAGTAGGACAGGGTTTTCCTTCACTGGATTCTCCAGTGAAAATTCAGACTTTAAAACTTTATGCGAGGACCCTGTCCTAATTTTGAGTTCCAGCTTCATCACCCTTTCCTCACCCTTTCGTCGCCCTCCATTTATTTAATGGGCTTACTCCTGAGTAGACATGGCTAGGGGGTTTACCTGGGCTGCTGCTGCTGGGGAGGTGCTTCGTGGAGGGTGATGGGCGCACTTACGGACACGGGGGCAGCCAAGGCAGCCATAAGAGGTAGGATTAAAGCACACATGTGTGCGCAGCTTCTGAGGCTGCACAGTGTGCATGTGCGTGTTGTTTGTTGTGCCAAGACTCCTACTGTTGTTTGACCCCAGTAGGAAGCCTTCAGTGGAGCATCCACTCTGGAGACGACACTGGCTCCCACATTGCTTCCTATGTACAAACAATGTGCACATGTGCCTGTGCAGCCTCACATGTTGCGTGTGCATGTGCACTTTAAACTTACCCCCAATGGCTTCTGTGGCCGGCCAGAACTCAGCCATGCTGTGCCGCGGCTGCCTGTAACTTACTCTAAGTGCCCCCAAGTACCCTCCCATCCCCCCCAAAGGCTGGACCTTTGCTTATAGGACCAGACAGTCCAGACCAATAAGCAAAAGCCGGACATATCTGGCCAATTCCGGCTTTATGGGAAGCCTGCATTGGGGCACCCCTTTATCACACAACAGAGCAACAAAGATTCTCCACCCCAGAAGGCCTTCACCTTCCACCATGCCCCCCCCCCCCGAGCTTCCTGCCTGCCTGTGGTCCACATGGACCATGGACCAGTGACGAATGGGCACCTTGGTGGCACTGGCATAGTAGCTTTCCACACTGTGTCAACACCGACAGGAGCCCAGTGGTAGGACTTGCGGACATGTCTTGCATTATAGGCATCCCCCAGTTACTGGATGGGTTAGGGACCGGAGCACTGTCCAAAAGTAAAAACCATTGAAAAGTGGAACCCAATCTTTTTTGTTTATAAATGTTGCTTCCAATTTTTTTTAACTAGTACATTGTAAATGCCACTTTTATCTTGCAAATTCCTGCTGCCACACAAAGATTTCTGCAAATGGATTTTCATTATCTCCTTCAGGAATGGGATCAGATCAGGAGCTACAACATGGGAAAGGGCAATTTTGGCCTTTAAGAACAACAGAGAGAGGTTGAATGAGTGGAACATGCATTGAATGAATGAGTTTTTGGTATAATTGAAAGGTGTTGAAAGAGTGGATCATCAGAAAACAAACTATCAGAAGGCAGGGGATACTTGTATGTTTGTGCTGGTTTACCACTGCTGCAGACCTGCAGTAGGGCCATGTGGTTGGGTCCTTAATCTCGAATCCAAACTAGTTTGACCCAAGACAGAGCCAAAATGGCAGGCAAGCATGCTCCTGGTTATTGCTGACAAGTCATGATGAATGCGCAACCCTGTTTAGCCACAGCCCTGTCAGAAGATCCCAATGAGGTGCATTCTTTTTGTGGATCAAGTTTCATGTCTTCTTCCCAATCTATAAGTCACTCTGGCAAGGCTAGATTTAGGTTTGATGAGGCCCTAAGCTATTGAAAGTAATAGGGCCCTTTATATGTCCAGGTGTCCTTCATCGACAACAAACTGTCGTTGTTTTTGTGTTGAATATACGCTATATAGTAATTTATGGACATAATAGGTATTTAAAGCCATTTGCAGATAACAAAATATGAGCAAACCAGTGATATTTTAGGGAGCAGGCTAGCAGGCGGGGCCCATTACTTACATCATAGGAGCCTATATAACACAAAACGCTATATGGGCAAAATCCAGTGTAACTATGAGGAGTCCTTGCTGCAGTGTAAGAACAACTTACTCTGGATTCCAATATGAATTTCCCATAGGTTTTCACTAGGTGGTGTAGTAACTATGGGTGCAGGTAAAGTCTCTTACGTGCACCCGTAGTAACTCTAGATTTGGGAGTATCTAGGTTTTATTTGTTTTTTATTTTAAATTTTGGACATATACATCCAGTTCTTTTTCCTTTAAATTTTTGGGGGGCCCCAAGAGAGTGGGGCCCTTTAGCTTATATGTAAATCCGGCAACAATTTTGTTCCCTATACCAGATGTCTGTGTGTGTGTGTGTGTGTGTGTGTGAGAGAGAGAGCGAGAGAGCGAGAGAGAGCTAAAGAAAAGGATGGGCTTTAAAGAATTGTCCCACTTTACTGCACCTGGTTGTCGTCATCCTAAACAGCCACAACATCAGTAAAAAGTTGCCGACTAGCAGGAAATCAATTTGTTCTAGAGGTAAAAGATTAAAAAGCGGGGTGGTGCCCGCTGGCTGGTGGGAATGAGCTGTCTTTGTTTACCTTTTGATTTTCCCACCATTGAGGTGGGCTTTCAGCAGCTTGAATTCATCGACTGAATCTTCAGCTGTATTTACAAACAGAAGCTGGAGGCTGGCGTCCTTCCACCGTTCACAGAAGTCCAGCCAATGTCCCTTCTCTCAGCATAAAGGATGAGAAACAGCTGAGATGCCCCGTACCCGGTACGTAGGATTTTCCAAGCACTCGTTTCTTGGCTGTGCAGGTTTTCCTATAAAAATCACCGTTGGAGGGGGAATTGCTGGGACTTCTTAAAATTCAAGTTGAATTAAGATGATGCAAGAGGGTTATAATATCGGCCAAATACAACAATAATACTATAATAATATGATAATAAAACGATAATCGTATTATAGATGATGCAAGAGGGTTATAATATTGGCTTGTACAGGCATCACCCACTTATTGGACAGGTTAGGGACTGGTGCACCATCCAAAAGTGAAAACCATTGAAAAGTGGAACCAAGTCTTTTTCAGCTTGCAAATGCAAAATAGCCATACAAAATCCTCGTAAATATCACTTTCAAAAGCCTAAAAAAGACATATTTATTAACATATAGCAAAAATAAATAACAAATTACAATAAAATGAACAAAGGGCAAAATCCAGAGTAACTACAGGGAGTCCTTGCTCCGTGTAAGAACAACTTATTCTGGATTCCAATATGAATTTCCCATAGGTTTTCACTAGGTGGTGCAGAAACGATGGGTGCACGTAGTCTCTTACGCGCTCCTGTAGTTACTCTGGATTTGGGGGTATGGCATGCATGAGCAATGAATATCTTATGTAGGGAGCAATCCAGAGTACCTATGGGGAGTCCTTGCTCCGGTGTAAGAACAATTTGAACTGCAATATGAATTTTCCATAGGTTTTCACTAGGTGGTGCAGTAACTACAGGTGCACGTAATGTCTCATACATGCTCCCATAGTTACTCTGGATTGTAGGGGTAGTTGAATGATGGTTATTTACTGAAGAAAGTCCTAAGGAAATGCCAAAAAATAGTTTGATCAGCATGTTACATGAAAATCAACATTAGGGAAGACAATTTTAGCCTTTAGACCAGCAGTGAGAGTTTGAAAGAGTGGAGCACTTGTTGAATGAATGAGTTCTGGGTATAATTGAAAGATGTTGAAAGAGTGAAACAGTGAAAAAACAAACCATCAGAAAGTGGGGGAACGCCTGTATTGGACACAAAGCCCACGATAGCAAAGTGTGCCTGTGTTTTGACTGTGACCCATCACATTAGGGCAGGTGTGGAATTTTCCACTTGCGGTGTCACATTAGCCATTTGATATGGTCCAATATAAAATATTGGGAGATTACGGGCAAAATCCAGAGTAACGATGGGGAGTCCTTGCTCCGGTGTAAGAACAACTTTCTTTGGTTTCCAATATGAATTTCCCATAGGTTTTTACTAGGTGGTACAGTAACTACAGGTGCACGTAAAGTCATTTATGTGCTCCTGTAGTTACTCTGGATTTGGGGATACATTTCTTCTATGCTTGGGACTAGTGCTGTCAAAATATATAGATTTATTCCTATTATTCCTTATGAACCTGTATATAGATTTTGCAGAATTAAGGTGACTTTTGACCAATAATGGTCTAATTTTTAAGTGGTGCCCAGGGCAGTATGAACCCACTTGCCAAACCTCCACTAGATACACAACTGTCAAATGCTACTTACAAAGTAAGTCTGACTTTATGAAGAACCCAATTTGATGTTCTCCAAAACATCTTACCCTCAAATCCAGAGTAACTACGGGAGTACTTAAGAGACATTGGCTGCAATCCAGAGTAACTACGGGGAGCCCTTGCTCCGGTGCAAGAACCAGTTGCTCTGGATTGCAATATGAATTTCCCGTAGGTTTTCACTAGGTGATGCAGTAACTACGGGTACACGTAATGTCTCTTAGGTGCTCCCATAGTTACTCTGGATTGTAGGGTAAATGTGCACCCATACTTACTGAACCACCTACTGAAAACCTATGGGAAATTCATATTGCAATCCAGAGCAAATTGTTCTTACGCTGGAGCAAGGACTTCCCATAGTTACTCTGGATTGTGCCCTAAGTTATACTGCATGCTGATTGCGAGGCCTGGTCTGATTAATAAATAAGATTCTGCCAAGATTATGCCATAAGAGGGGGATGTGGACCTGGACATGGGGGTGAAGCATCCGCACTCAGTCAATGGTACCCACTCAGGCAGTCTGACACCATTAGAAACACTGCACATAATCACTAAATTTAATGCTTTTATCGTGACTCAATGGATCAGTGAGCAGAAGAGCGACGGAAAGACAATTAGAAGCCTTAGTTTATAAGCAAAATGTGTTTCCATCGCTCTGATTTGGTCTGAAGACTTCTTTGTTCACTAATTGCAAATCTATATAATTTTGTTGGAAAGCTCGGATTAGAGGTGTTGTGTGCGGGGAATGTGCTAATGAGTGACATGTTGGCACTTTGTGTCCAGGTCCTGGAGGCTGAAATGCCAACAGTTCCTTCAGAGAAGGTGTGGCTGTGCATAGAACGTTAGGTGATCCTCCACAATCAGAAAATCAATCAATCAATCAATCATCAATCAATCAACAGTAATTATGATCAATCAATGTAATCAACAGTACCTTAAATGTTGAGAGGGTTAGAACACACAAAAGGAAATACTGCATTTACTCAAATTTTCTTGCTCACTTTTTAAAGCCAAATTTAGGGCAAAATCCAGAGTAACTACAGGGAGTCCTTGTTCCAGTGTAAGAACAACTTACTCTGGAATGCAATATGAATTTCCCATAGGTTTTCACTAGGTGGTGCAGTAACTGCGGGTGCACATAAAGTCTCTTACGTGCTCCCGTAGTTACTCTGGATTTGGGGGTTAGTCTCCAAAATCAGGGTGTGGGTTAGATTTGATGGTTACTTAGATTCAAGTAAATGTGGTATTTTGATTATGAGCATTCGATTCGATCAGTGGTTGGATTCAAATAAATTAAGAACAGGTTCTATGTCCCATGAGTAACCGGTTCTCAGAACCAGGCGCTTATTAGCAAAGGGTTCTATAGAACCTGTGAGAACCCCCTGAAGCCCACCACTGGAATGGTGCATTAGATTCAAGGAAATACGGTATTTCTTTACCCATATTAACATAATATTAGTCTGTGTAAGGCCCATATCCTAAAGTCAAATTAAGCCCTTTGCTCCGGAGCAGTTAAGATGACTTTCCATAAGATAAGACTAGAGGGTGACGTAACTGCATGGACCCATAACTGCTATGGATTTTGCCCTAAGTCCTCGCCACAGGATATGGTGACAGTATCTGAACTAGATGCCTCAAAAAGGAGATTGGACAGATTTTTAGAAGTTTGCCAGCAACGATTGCCAGTCTTAGGCTTTATGCTCTCCCAGTCCCATTTGAACATACTGGGGAATAAACTCAGGACTTTATATGCAACACAAGTGCTCTATTACCAAGCTACAGCTTCTCCCCAAAAGGGTGGTCATCACGAATTCACATCACCAGCCGAAACGAAGGGATCCCTCTGGCGGAATAAAATCACTTACCTAGCCTAACTAAGCCAGGAACAGGTGTGTGCATCAGCATCCCGACAACCAGATAGAACAACATTTTTTTCCCTCCCCTCTCCTTGAGTTCCATAAATCAACCCTCTAATCTTTCACTGTCCGGCTAGATTCCTCGCTGGGAGGGTGATGAATTGCCCTCTAGCCCCTGACAGCTGCAGGAGAATCACTCACGGCCAAAGACAGACCTCTAAATCTGCCATTATAGAGTGTTGAAAGGAAAAATGTCTGTTTTTATAACCTACCTCAGTTATAATAAATATTTAAAATCCACATTAACATCCTCTTATAGTTAAAATCTCCCCTCTGTGGAACAGTGTCCAACTTAGATTTAATTAGCAACTGAACCTTTCTCGCTCCGGCTCCCGGTTAGACCGAAGATCTAGGCCTCTCCAGGAATGCCTCTGTTTTGTTAAACTACCTGTGCTGTAATAAATATCAGACACGTCTCCAGGCCGGCCTGCCCGAGACAGTGCCCTTTTTGTTTTCTTGAATGCTTACATTTAATTTAAATGATTGGATCTTTCCAGACTCCCGGGAGAAAATGAATTTTCTTCCTCGCCAGAACTGAGATCACGCTTCACTTCAAAAAACCTGGCGCATTACCTTTGGCAACAAGGGGGGGGGGGAATGAAACCGCTTGGAGCAGGTAAAGAGTCAGGAATGATGGTGAATCAACATTCATGGATCATGGGGGGGGTCTCTCAAAGAGCTGGTGAGCGCTCTCTTCGGCACCCAAAATGTTCTGCCATAGAATGTCATAGAAATTCAGTGTGGAGTGAAATTGAGGGCAAAATCCAGAGTAACTACAGGAAGTCCTTGCTCTGGTGTAAGAGCAATTTGCTCTGGATTGCCATGTGAATTTCCCATAGGTTTTCACTGTGTGGTGCAGTAACTATGAGTACACTAACTCTACAATCCAGAGTAACTACGGGAGCACGTAAGAGACTTTACGTGCACCTGTAGTTACTGCACCACCTAGTGAAATCCTATGGGAAATTCATATTGGAATCCAGAGCAAATTGTTCTTACACCGGAGCAAGGCCTCCCCGTAGTTACTCAGGATTGCGCCCATAATGTCTCTTACGTGCTCCCATAGTTACTCTGGATTGTAGGGTTACTCTGGATTCCAATATGAATTTCCCATAAGTTTTCACTAGGTGGTGCAGTAACTACAGGTGTACGTAATGTCTCATACATGTTCCCATAGTTACTCTGGATTGTAGAGGTAGTTGAATGATGGTTATTTACATAAAGTCTCTTACGTGCTCCGATAGTTACTCTGGATTTGGGGGTTAGTGAAATTCAGATTTTGGGGAGCCCTACGCAGATGACATGCTTGCAGGAATCGCGTGAGAAGCCTCCTTTTTGCCTTCCAGGTGCGAAAGGCGAAGTGAGAGATGGTTGCCCTCATGGGGGTCACATACCTGTGGACATTCAGATCCCTTGGTCTTAGAAAGACCTTACAAGTTGCAAAGTTTGGGGAATCTGTTGTTTTACAGAGGAAAGATGGGACAGAAAACATTTAAATAAATAAATAAATAAATAAATAAATAAATAAATAAATAAATAAATAAATAAATAAATAAATAAATAAGTAAGTAAGTAAGTAGGTAAGTAGGTAAGTAGGTAAGTAAGTTAAAGCCTTGAGGATTCAGTTCTCTGTTGATTCTAGAAGGAAGATATGATGGCTTAATTTGGGGGTGGGTGGGTGGGTTAGTGAATGATGTGGTACAAGGGGTAGGATCTTGGATGCATATGCAGTCCTTTTTAATCAATCAAGCTGTCCCTTGTTTTCTTAAATCTCTGCTTTTCTCCATCCATCCATCCATCCACCCACCCATCCATCTATCTATCTATCTATCTATCTATCTATCTATCTATCTATCTATCTATCTATCTATCTATCTATCTATCTATCTATCTATCTATCTATCATCAACATAATCTATATACCACTTTCAACAAAAAGTTCACAAAGACTAATCCTAAAGACAATTTCCTCGGAGTAAGACCCATTGAACACAATGGGACTTACTTTTTAGCAGACATGGTTAGGATTGCACCCAAAGAGAACTGAAACTAAACTAAATGGGAAACTAAATTTTCATCAGAAGGCACATCAGGGCCACGATCCTTCAAAGGGACAAGCCAGGCATTTCAACCCGGGATGTTCAGCCCCATGACTGACCTATGAGCGGGTTCGATGCAAAACGGAGGCCCCTCTGCTCAGTGGCTCACTCAAGTGATACCATCCATCAGGCAGAAATGCTGAGCTCATTCTCAGGTGCCTTTGCATGCCCCCCCGACTCCTCTGAGACCAAAATTGTTTCTTTGACCAGGCCTGGTGATCACCTGGAACCGTTTCCCAGTCCTCGGTGGCAGCAGGAGTGTCCATTAGCTGCCATGGATCAGCGGGGATGGTGTGTAAATTCCGGATATCGGCGGAGGGGCCTGGCAGCTTATTGGCTGACGCTTTCCGCTCTCAGAAATGGGTCATTTGCAGAGAAAACTGTAAAGTGTTCATACCTCCAAATGCCAAGGAAGTCTCCAAAAAAAAGCCTTCTGTCTACCGTAGTGCACAGAGTCAGCATTCAAATAATAAAAAAAAGAAAGTTGGGATTCAAGGACCCCCCAACAGGCCTCTTGGCTACCGTTTCACACACCAGACACAATAAAACTTTGGATAAACCGATCCCTATTTTGGCATTGGTTGACACACTCCAGCCCCTGCATCCCCCCACAATTAGTGGGGTGACATATTTTGCTTGCAGACAATAATGATGTAGACTAGTGGTTCTTAAACATTTTAGGACCCACTTTTTTAGAATGACAATCTGTCAAGACCCACCAGAAGTGATGCCATTAAATTGAAAGTGACATCATGGCCAGAAGTGACATCATGGAACCATTGGAAGGGATCTAATGGATCATCTAGTCCAGTAGTTCTCAATCTTCCTAATGCCGTGACCACTTTATAAGTTTCTCATGTTGTGGGGACCCCCAACCATAAAATTATTTTTGTTGCGACTTTATAACTGTAATTTTGCTACAGTTATGAATCGTAATGTAAATATCTGATAAGCAAGATGTATTTTTATTGTTACAAATGAAATGTGTGTTCTATGCACACACTGAACACAATAGGATTTATTTCAGAGTAGGCATGCATAGGATTGGGCCCCGAGGCTGCAATCCTATCCACATTTGCATGGGAGTAAAGGCCCCCCTGACTATAATGGGATTTATTTCAGAGTAGGCATGCATAGGATTGGGCCCCGAGGCTGCAATCCTATCCACATTTGCATGGGAGTAAAGGCCCCCCTGACTATAATGGGATTTATTTCAGAGTAGGCATGCATAGGATTGGGCCCCGAGGCTGCAATCCTATCCACATTTGCATGGGAGTAAAGGCTCCCCTGACTATAATGGAATTTATTTCAGAGTAGGCATGCATAGGATTGGGCCCTGAGGCTGTCAGTGAGCCCCAGTGCGCATGCAGCTACAGGCAAGCCTGACCTGGCCCCCTGCACCATGGGTCTTTAGGTGACCCCCAGAAAAGCTCTAGACGACCCCCAATGGGGTCCCGACCCACACTTTGAGAAACGCTGATCTAGTCCAACCCCCTGCCTATAGCAGGAAATCCTCATCTTGTGGGGACCCCGGTCTTGAACCCTGGCCTGCTGGATAACAGGCACAATGTCTTAACAACTTAGAATCATAGAATCATAGAGTTGGAAGGGACCTAATAGGTCATCTAGTCCAACCCCCTGTCTGTCGCAGGATCCCCAGTGACGGAGAGTCCACCACCTCCCTTGGCAATCTGTTCCACTGCCGAACCGCCTTCGCTTGTGCCGCCAGAGGACTAATCATCAAATAGGAACATTTTTAACACCCCTGCATATGATCAAATCAAATCAATGTATTAATTAATTGGGTAAATAAATTAAAAGTACGTATTAAGTTTAAAATTTATTTAAAATAAAAAGGCCCTTCCTCACCCTGACAGTGCTGAGGTGATGGTTGAGGAAGCTTGTAAATGCCAAGCCAATTCTGAATTGAGCTGGGGGGGGGGGCACTCATTTCTGGCTACTAGCCTTGACGTATTGTGCCAAAGGGTAGCAGTTGGTGCTGGGAGCTCCATCGTCCCCCTTTGGCTGCCACATGCTGGAAAAAGGCATCTACTTACTCTCAAAGTTAGAGAACAAATGAGTCGGATGCATCTGGAACCTGGTTCCTTGTCCAAAGTCCTTTAAGCCCTTTGGTTGGATGGATGACCGCACCTGAACCAAAGAACTTTGGTTGTGTGTCTGTTGCAAGTTGTTTGTCTGTCTGTCCCTTTCATATGCTGAACGAACAGCAATTTCCTGACAGCTAATATTTCACCGAAAACAGAGCCAGCACTTTCCCCCCCTGCTTCTCTCCTCTCTCTCCTGTTTATGAAGCTGAGGGTAAGTGTTTAATTAGTTGCCTAATTGCCTGGGTAATTGGTAGACATACTCAGCTCTCCAAGTAATCATTCTGAACAGGCCTTGAAAATATCTGGCCCAATATTCATTAGTGCAGTTAAATCGTTAAACAGTTACTGTGTTTGGTTCCCGACAAAGGCCCGGCTAACAGCTGCGTTGGGCGCATCTCAATGGCGCGCCTCCATCCTCGGTGGATGGGAACAGACAGGACGATCCGGCCGACTTATGGACTGGGGCTGGCGGGGGAGGAGAGGTCTGGCCAGATGGAGGAGCAGAGCGGGGGCGTGGGAAGAAAGGTTCTCGCCATGCAGATCTAGGTGCTAAGCTGATCCTCTGCACAAGCGGGTACTACTGCTGCCTCTTGCTTGGCTCCTCACTGTGCCACAAGATCTGCCAATATTGAAAAAGCCACACGCGGGAGGGAGATGGACGCCTGCTATTGAAACGCAGGACACGCGGTGCGCATGGCGGGGAGAAGGGAAGTCATCGTCAATAAGCCTTGGTGCCATTCGTCTTGTTCAGGGCCAACCGGCCCATATGGAGCTATGGGGCCGCAAGGTGGTTCTGTCCGTGCTCACTTCTTGTTGCGCTCTTCAGCCGCTTTCCCTACACGGGGCTCATTGGCCAATCCCCAAATCTGGCAAGACTTGAAGGTCTACTAGACACTGGCCCGGCAGAGACCAGCTGTCTATTGTGCAAGTGCCAGAAATTAGTATCTCTTCTCAAAGGAGATTAGATTGTGATATAATGAGAGTCCAGCCTGGACCACTGAGTGCCTGACAGGATACTTTTGGAAAAACCCACCAGGACCACAACCCTCTTCATTGTTCCTCCCACATTCTTGGTCTTCATAGCATCCTTCCTCAGCTTGGAGCTTCTCCATCACCTTCCTCCGTAGAGACCTCCATTCTCTGGGAATTTTTTAAATCCCCAGTTAAAATAATCCTAGCCAGTGGTGACTCACCACCTCTGGTGACCACAAATCCCATGAATTCACCATCAGTTGAGTGAAGTTGTCCTGAATTAGATTTCATAGGATGACCCCAAATTTTAGCATTATAACTGAGCTCTCCCAGCATACATTAAGGCTTGTATATTTATAACCATGAACAAGATTTGCACAGTTTCTCTTGTGTCATTTGCAACAAAAGAATTTCTATCTATCTATCTATCTATCTATCTATCTATCTATCTATCTATCTATCTATCTATCTATCTATCTATCTATCTATCTATCTATCTATCTGTCTGTCTGTCTGTCTGTCTGTCTGTCTGTCTTACAGTACAGTGGTACCTCTCATAACAAGCACCTCACACAACAAGTGAAATCTTGCTTCACATAACAAGTTCTGCTTCACTTAACAAGCAGCCCCGATGCTCCGATATTATGCAGCCCCGACGCTCCGTGTGGAGGCTCTTTAAAAGAGCTGCCGGCCTAACCGTGTCTACCCAGACGTGTTAAATGTGGTTTACTCCCAGGAAAGTGTCTTTATGATTGCAGCCCAAGTAGACTTCATAGGATCATGCACATTGAATGCATGTTTTGAATTCAATTACAGTGTTTTGTCATCATTTTAACAACCAGTTAATATTTTTATATGAATATTTTAGGGGTTGTGGAGCCAATTGTCTGAGATTCCATTATTTCCTGTGGAAAAATCCGCTTCACTTAAAGAGCGTTGCACTTAAAGAGCAGGCTTCTAGAATGAATGAAGCTCTTTATCTGAGGCATCACTATATAAGTATAGGGTGTGCATTATATTAGATGGCGCATTATATTCGAGTAGATAGATAGATAGATAGATAGATAGATAGATAGATAGATAGATAGATAGATAGATAGATAGGTAGGTAGGTAGGTAGGTAGGTAGGTAGGTAGGTTGGTAGATAGATAGATAGATAGATAGATAGATAGATAGATAGATAGATAGATAGATAGATAGGTAGGTAGGTAGGTAGGTAGATAGATAGATAGATAGATAGATAGATAGATAGATAGATAGATAGATGATACAGAGAGAGAGAGAGCGCGCGCACATAGATAGATAGATAGATACACACATATAAATACAGAGAGAGAGCGCGCGCGCATAGATAGATAGATAGATAGATAGATAGATAGATAGATAGATAGATAGATAGATGTCAATCAGACAAAGCAAAAACATTTTCTCAGACCCTCTGAGATACTTTATGACGCTTCTTCTAACAGAAGCCTAGAATGTATGGCGTTCATCCAGAGAATGGAAACATCTCAGAGGAAGAGAGAAACCAGCCAAGTTTTGTCTTTTATTGCTCTGTCCTGCTGAGCTAACCTTCCTCCTCTTTGGGATGTGGTGTTGTGGCTCCAGAAACCTCCTCACCTTTAACCCTGACCATGTGTGGAGAAATCCCTTTAGCAGTTGAACTGCAAAAACCCTTCCTTGTCTCTGCCTAGCAAAATACTGATTTGTTCCTCCCTGGGGGACCCTGCTTGACTATCCATCCAGTGGCGCTTTGGCAGAATTTGGTTGGTTAACCCTCAAATCTCATGTGCAGTGTTCATGTGCATGCTGCCTCCCCCCTTTTGGCTGCATGTGGGATTCCAGATTCGATGAACTTGAAGAAGCAGCTTGTGCAAGAGCATGTCCCTTTTTTAATGAGTTCTCTTGGCCAAGGGTTGGCTGCCGGACCCAGGGAGACTGTCTTCATAATGCTATTTTTGCGAATGGTAAAATCAGCTTCCCAAAACAGCGGTGAGCCAAGAGGAATGGGCCGATGCGTTCGCACACCGCTTGGATTTATAGGTGGAAGCAATGAGGGAGAGCAGGGCAATGCTACAAACATTTTCCTTGTCCAAATGTTCTCCTAGACTTTGGTAACAAAGATGCCTTCATGTTGTCAGATTGCGCATCTCTCCCACTGGCCTTTCCAAGATGTTTGGGAAACCAACTGATAAATTTGCTGAAGGGCATGTGTTAATATTTAGACCAGGAAAGTCAAACCGGTTTCATATTGAGGGTCAAAGTCAGCTTCATGGTGTCCTCCAAACGCAAGAAGTGGCATCATTAAGCTTTTAATGGCTGGAAATAAGCATATTGTGAAGTTTTTAGTTCTAAAGTGGTATATCAATAAAGTGGTGCCTCACATAAAAAGCTTAATTCGTTCCAGAGGGCTGCTCTTTAAGTGAAATGCTCTTTAAGTGAAGCAGATTTTCCCATAGGAAAAAACGGAACTCAGATGATTGGTTCCACAATCCCCAAAAATATTCATATAAAAATATTAACTGGATGTCAAAATGATGACAAAACACTGGAATTGAATTCAAAACATGCATTCAGTGTGCATGATCCTATGAAGTCTACTTAGGCTGCAATCCTAAAGACACTTTCCTAGGTGTAAGCCCCATTTAACACAATGGGTCTTACTTCTGGGTAGACATGGTTAGGAGGCTGCAATCAAAGAAACTTTCCTGGGAGGCTTCCCTGGGCTGCTGCTGAAAGTTCAAGGTGGCCGGTGGGGGCATTTGAGGGCAGTTGGAGGCAGCAGGGCTGGCCAGCAGCCCTTTTAAAGAGCCTCCACTTAGCACACTTGCTTGTTAAGTGAAGCGGAACTTGTTATGTGAAGAAAAATTTCTTGGAAATTTATACTTGTTATGTGAAACGCTTGTTATGTGAGGTGCTTGTTATGAGAGGTACCACTGTAATAATACTGTATTTACTCAATTATAATTAACTTCAAATATAATGCACACCCTGATTTAGAAAACTGAATTTGACTGGAAAAGGTGAGCCTCATATTTGAGTATCTATCTATCTATCTATCTATCTATCTATCTATCTATCTATCTATCTATCTGTCTGTCTGTCTGTCTGTCTGTCTGTCTGTCTGTCTGTCTGTCTGTCTGCCTGCCTGCCTGCCTGCCTGCCTGCCTGCCTGCCTGTCTGTCTGTCTGTCCAACTGAAATTAACAAACTTAAACCCAGAGGAGTCTGTCCGTCCATCCGTCCGTCCATCCATCCGTCTGTCCGTCCGTCCATCCATCCATCCATCCATCCATCCAGACAACTGAAATTAACAAACTCAACCCAGAGGAATTCTATTTCTCTATCCAGCCCACCAGAACTGTGTGAGAGGGTGTGGGCTTCAGCTAGCTTGGACACAACTTGGCACGTATAATGGGTGTCAGTGATTGACCATAGAATCATAAGTGGGGCAGGACTTCCAAGGACATCTAGTCCAACCCCCTGCCTGTGGCAGGCTATCTATGATCTTGCTAATTCTAGAAAGTGGACAGGTTAAGGCTGTCTGGTGCAGGGATGTAGTTTGGAAACCCCTTGGGCCACAGTTCCTAATGTTTGCAATACCACCCCACTAGGACACTGTGAGGGACTTGCTGGGGCATTGTGGGCTCTCCACAGCCCTGGCAAGGAAACTGCACATGAACCTCTATGCATCAGCAGAAGATTCAGTGCAGTGGGAAGATCTGCAGTCCTCAAAAACGGCTCCCTGTAGAAAGCCTCCTTGTCCACCGGCCCTGACCCTCTTTCCTCAATACAAAGGCTTGTGACAATCTCTGAACCCTGAAGTGAGTGGCAGGTGTCATCACTGACATGACAAGTGAGTGGCAGGTGTCATCAACGAGTTTTGTGCAACCACCTCTCACCTTTGCGTTAATGTGCAGCTTTGGGGACCACTGCACTTGGGTAAGGCTTGCAAACCAACCTTGGTTAGAGGAGGGCAGTGCACAGCAGAAACTCATCAACCCCCTTTCTAGGGGATGATGCAGAAAAGTACAGTGGCACCTCACATAACAAGTGGCTCACATAAAGTATGTTTCACATAACAACAAAAATTTCTCTAGGATTCTGCTACACGTAACAAACTGCGCTTCACGTAACCAACACATTCGTTGGCAGTTGGGTCAGACGCACTGGCCGGCAGCCCTTTTCAAAAGCGTCAGGGCTTCCTAGCGTGCCTGCCCATAGTGAAAGCAACACTACCACGCTGTTTCTCCTGCAGGTGGGCATCCACTGGGCAGAGGGAGAGAAGAGCAGTGGAGAAGAGGGAAGCAGCTCAGGGCTGGCCAGAAGGGAGCAGGGGAGAGAGAGGCTCAGGATGGAGAGAAGGAGAAAGTGGGGAAACACTTTGAAGGTGTCTTGGATTGCAGCCTCCTGACCATGTCTACTCAGAAGTAAGCCCCATTTTCTTAAATGGGGCTTACTCCCAGGAAAGTGTCTTGGATTGCAGCCTCCTAACCATATCTACCCAGAAGTAAGCCCGATAGTGTTAAATGGGGCTTACTCCCAGGAAAGTGTCTTTAGGACTGCAGCCTCCTAACCATGTCTACTCAGAAGTAAGTCCTATTTTGTTAAATGGGGCTTACTCCCAGGAAAGTGTCTTTAGGACTGCAGCCTAAGTAGACTTCATAGGATCATGCACACTGAATGCATGTTTTGAATTCAATTACAGTGTTTTGTTATCATTTTTACATCCACTTAATATTTTAATATGAATATTTTTGGGGGTTGTGAAACCAATCATCTGAGTTTCCATTATTTCCTAGGGGGAAAATCCATTTCACGTAAAGAACGTTTCACGTAACAAACATGCCTCTGGAACGAATTAAATTTGTTACGTGAGGCACCACTGTATAGATGATCACGGCCGTCGCAGGGGCCTGGAAGTGCCACCACTGGATCATCATTTTTTTCCAGTCTTCCTGTTTCAAAATCTCCGAAAACAAAGAGTTCACCGTTATTTCCTGCGCAGCAAAACGTCCAATCATTTTTGCACTTAAAACTGCAAAGTACATTTGAGGAAGGAAGGGTCCTTCTGGGGGCAGCAAAGAGTAGAGTAATTCTGCCTAAAAGAAAAAAAAATATGGAAAGGAATGAATTTAAAACGATGAGGTTTTCTTTGTGGAACAATAACACAAGGTGGGGGTATTTTGCTTTCTTGGTCTCAGGTAATTGGCAAACTGAAATAAAAACAGTGAGAGCCAAAAGTTTTCTTAGGAGAATATTTGGCTGCAATTTGGAGTGATTTCAGGGGTTCAGCTCCTTTTTCTGGACCCTCTTCTTGAATGCCACGTAAATTTGAAGGCAGAAGCAAAGCTCCTCTTGGTGGTCAATATATTAGACCTCAGCTGAACCATAGGAGATCTCTTATGAGGATGAGTAAAAGTGGTTCCCATAGTTGACCTCGACACCGAGTGTGATCCTGCAGGGTCCATAGCAGGGGTGTCCAACCTTTTAGCTTCCCTGGGCTGTTCTGGAAGAAGACGAGTTGGTTTGGGCCGCACATAAACACTAAGAAATGATTTTTTTTTTAATGTGGGACAAAATGTAGGATGTCCTATATTTTTCCTACATTTTAAAACCTTGGAGTAAGTCTCATTGACTTTAACCGGGCTTACTTCTGAGAAGGCATGATGCATGGGATGGGCAGCGATCCTCTCCAAGCTAAACCTCGGAATAAGTCTCATTGATTATAATGGGGTTTCCTGCTGAGTAGCCATACATAGGATTTGGCTCTCAGACTGCAACATGGGAGTAAGCCTCATTGACTTTAGTGGGGCTTACTTCTGAGGAGGCATGATGCATAGGATGGGCTGTGATCCTCTCCAAGCTTAACCTTGGAGATATGCTGCAAGCCTGAACACACTTTCCTGTAAGTAAGACCCATTGGGTCCAAATGGGCCTTACTTCTGAGTAGACATGATTAGGGTTGCAGCATATCTCCAAGGTTATGCTTGGAGAGGCTCACAGCCCATCCTATGCATCATTGGGCTCTCAGACTGCAACTTGGGAGTAAGCCTCATTGACTTTAACGGGGCTTACTTCTGAGTAGGTCTCAAGGGCAGCAGGCAGCGGCTGGGATAGAGGCTGAGGCTGCTTTCGGGGAATGCGGGTGGGTGAGCACTGCACGGTCTGCAGGGGCTTGAAGCGCTCTGAGTGCCCGGAGGCAGGTAGGGGTAGGAGCCAGGCAGCCCAGACCAGCTTTGTGGCAGCAGCCCAGGGCAGTGCGCAGAGAAGCATGTGAAATTTGAAAATGGCCGCCGCCGCAAAGCCAATTTTTTCAATGGTGGTAGCCAGCTTTGCAGGAGGGCCGCATCCGCCCTCGTCCTGGGCCGCATGCAGCCCGCAGGCCACGTGTTTGACAGGCATGGTCTATAGCCTTGAATAAACCAGATCTCCCCCCAGCAGTTCCCTCCTCCCAGAACCTAAAATCTGGGGACTGTATGCTCCCCGTACAAGAAGGTTTTTTTGCAGCTCAACTTGTCAGATGGAGGCATGTATGAATGGCCCATCAATGATGATGATGATGATGACGACCACAACTTGGCCTGAGAGTTGTGCTGCTTTGTTCCCTTTCACATCTGTAAGACATTATGGCCGGTCCGCTCCTACAACAGGCTCAAGTTTTTAAAGATCCCAGAGGCAGTTGTTATGAAAGGGAAAGTTAGTTCCATGTGGGTGGCCTGAGCAACAACCTTCTCTTCCTCTGAAGATGATGATGATGATAATGACAAACAATGTAGGGAGAGTTTGCCCTTCCAAGGGGTGATGAAAGGAGGGCTGCCCTTTTTGACCAATGAGGTCATGGGGAGAAGGGATCATCAGTTTTTATAAGACCCAACACAAGATGGATGGCCTTGATTCTGCTTGATGCTGAAGGGCTTTGAATCCCAGCTCTATGTGCAGTTGTGATGTTCATCCACCAACCATGGTTTGACAGTGAATGCATCAAAATTCAGTGTTGTACATTGAGGTTTTAATGATGGGAAGGCATGGCGCATGGATGATCTATCTACCATCTATCTACAGTATTGATAAACTGCTTTTCAATTAAAAACATCACAAAGCGGATGTCATGCTCCAAGGCCTTTCTGTATCTCACATGGCCCAACGGATGCCTTTAGGTGCCCACACAGGAAGATACCTGCCTCTTGCATCAGGCATTCAGATATGGTTTTAGAAATACAGTGGTACCTCTCATAACAAGCGCCTCATATAACAAGTGTTTCATATAACAAGTATAAACATCCAAGAAATCTTGCTTCACACAACAAGTTCCGCTTCACTTAACAAGCAAGTGCGCAAGGGTACATGTGCTATGCAGCCCTGATGCTCCACATGGAGGCTCTTTAAAAGGGCTGCCGGTCAGCGCTGCTGCCTCAAACACCCCCAACTTGGGGGCAGTTGCCTGGGGGTGACAGAGGCAGCTGCCCCTAACTGTCCCCAAGTGCCCCCACCGACCACCTTGAACCTCCAGTAGCAGCCCAGGTAAGCCTCCCAGGAAAGTGTCTTTGATTGCAGCTTCCTAACCATGTCTACCCAGAAGAAAGCCCCACTGTGTTAAATGGGGCTTACACCTAGGAAAGTGTCTTTAGGATTGCAGCCTAAGTAGACTTCATAGGATCATGCACACTGAATGCATGTTTTGAATTCAGTTCCAGTGTTTTGTCATCATTTTTACATCCAGTTAATATTTTTATATGAATATTTTTTGGGTTGTGGAACCAATTGTCTGAGTTTCCATTATTTCCTGTAGAAAAATCTGCTTCACTTAAAGAGCGTTTCACTTAAAGAGCATGCCTCCGGAACGAATTAAGCTCTTTATGTGAGGCACCACTGTATGCCCATCATGCGTATCAAGCCCGTTATGGCTTATAAACTGTGACCTTTCATCCATCAATCTTTCCAACCCCCTTGCAAGCCATCCAAGTTAGACACCATCACCAATTCCTGTGACAAGGAGTTCCACAGGTTCACACTTGGCAAAACAATATTTCTTTTGTCTATTCTAACCACCTCTCAGTTTTACGGAGCATCTCCGTGCCTGACTTACCCTGCTCCAAGTTGGGCACAACCATTTAGATATTTGGTTGGATATCCGGAAAAAAAATTCCTGACGGTGAGGGCGGTTCGGCAGTGGAAGAGATTGCCAAGGGAGGTGGTGGACTCTCCCTCACTGGGGATCTTCAAGCAGAGGCTCCACCAGCACTTGTTGGGGATGCTCTAGGAGGATTTCCTGCTGCAGGCAGGGGGTTGGACTAGATGACCTACTAGGTCCCTTCCAACTCTAGTATTCTATGATTCTATGATTTCCCCAAAACACATCATGTCCTCCCTGTTCCTGGTAGGGCCTAACCGTGCATGCATATTCCCCATGCTTTTTGCATTCATTACGGGCGTTGGGAGCCCGAGCTTGTCCGGCACACGCGCAATGCCCCAATGACTTGCTGCCTCAGCTTGTCTTTGTTGGTTCAGTGCTTGCAGGGTTTCAAAAAACTGTTAGAAGCCTAAAGATCCGGCACTGTGTTAACATGTTAGCAGCAATTATCCCTTCCCTAGTGAAGGCTTTCCCTGATTGGAGCTTTTGCATATTCATCTGAGGAAGACTTACCGCCTGTCTCTGCTTCTTCAAGGTCAGGGATTTGCCTTCTTTGGATTCAATTCCCATCATAGACAAAGATTACGAGAAGGAGGGGAGGCAGGAGGCAGCTTTTGGAGACAAGCAAGTAAATCTCGTCGGCCTCAGATCCCTCATTATGGGAGGGAAGGGATGCAATCCATGGTTGATCTCCGTTCCTGTGGCCCCAACTGGATCGATTTGTCATCGAGGAACTGCATTCTTTTGTTTGCCAAGGAACCCAGGTTGCCATAATTCTCTTCCACAAAACTGGAACAGGATCCCCTGTCAAACTTGCCAGTATGTGAATGCAATTCCAGAAAACCAGGATTGTCCCGGTTTTCCGGGACATATGGCAACCTTACAAGGAACCATTCTGGGGAATCTCTGTCTCCCACAAGAGATTCTGGCTGGCAACGTGCTTGCAGGAAAACAGGTGCATCTGCCAAAATCACTCTGGGTTCTGGTTTTAAGATGCTGGATCAAGGCCAGTGTTGGGGTCAGTATTGCTCAGTGGGTAGGGTATTTGCCGAGTCCTGTCCTCTAACCTTTTTCATGCCATGACCCCAGTGGTGGGATTCAAATAAATTAACGATAGGTTCTATGTCCTAATAACCTAAACTAACAACAAGTTCTATGTCCCATTAGTAAAAGGTTCTCAGAACCGGGCGCCCATTAGCAAAGAGTTCTATAGAACCTGTGAGAACCCCCTGAAGCCCACCACTGCATGACCCCCAAAATAAGGTGTAAGTCTAGAGACCCAACACCTATCCTATCTACCTCCTGGAACCCAATCCACCCACCCCTACCTCCACCTGCCACATTTCCCCTACTCCTTTTTAACACTTCCCAATAACTCTAAGCTCTTAATAAACCTTTGAGGTATCAGACTGACCAGGGTCAGGCATAAGAGCTGCAAGTCAATAGGAGGATGTGCAGGATTATACGAGTCAAGGTCTCAGTTTTGATATGGCAGTGCCATGTTTGGATTGAATGAAAGTCCTCTCTTGCACAGGCTTTGGATGGCTGTTGTGATCCCCCAAAAGGACACTTTGCCACCCCATTGGTTCCATACATCCTCTTCCACCCTGTTGTGTTCTTACCTGTTTCTGTACCTGGACAATGGTAGAGATGAGGCCACACATGGAGAGGGGCAGGAGTCGGCCAAGCAGGTAGGATGGGCCAACTCTTGTAGCAGGAATCAGAAGGGCAACTTCCTATCTCTGGGGTAACCCAGTGGTTGGCTTCAGGGGGTTCTCAAAGGTTCTATAGAACCCTTTGCTAATGAGTGCCTGGTTCTGAGAACTGGTTACTAATGGGACATAGAACCTGTTGTTAATTTATTTGAATCCCACCACTGGGGTAACCATATGGACTAAAGCAACTGGGATGTGATGGGCCAAATGAGGCAAACCTGGAACCAATACCGGACAGGATGGTGCTTGTGTTAATAAGGATAGCTGATGAATTTTTAGATTGTGAGCCCTTTAGGCAGGGATCCATTAGACATTAATTTTTCATTTTCTTTGTAAACCGCTTTGTTAACTTTTTAGTTGAAAAGTGGTATATAAATACCGTAGATAGATAGATAGATAGATAGATAGATAGATAGATAGATAGATAGATAGATAGATAGATAGATAGATAGATAGATAGATAAGTAGGTAGGTAGATAGATAGATAGATAGATAGATAGATAGATAGATAGATAGATAGATAGATAGATAGATAGATAGATAGATAGATAAGTAGGTAGGTAGGTAGGTAGATAGATAGATAGATAGATAGATAGATAGATAGATAGATAGATAGATAGATAGATAGATAGATAGATAGATAGATAAGTAGGTAGGTAGGTAGATAGATAGATAGATAGATAGATAGATAGATAGATAGATAGATAGATAGATGCTGCAATCCTAAACACACTTTCCTGGGAGTCAAACCCATTGATCACAATGGGGCTTACTTCTGAGTAGACATGGTTAGTATTGTGCTCAAAGAGATAGATAGATGAACCCATTAACAAGAACATAAATGCCTTGCTATATCAGGTCAAAGGGGCTTACTCCCAGGAAGGTGTTCTTAGGATTGCAGCCTGTCTTTTTCAGCTTGCCGATGCAAAATGGTCACCAAAAGGACATTAATACCACTTGCAAAAGCCTAAGTAACACATATGTATTAATACACAACTAATTACTGTAAAACGAAGGTACGTGTGGGCAATGGATATCTTATGTATTTGAATTATGGTGATATACAGAAGAAAGTTAAATGAAATGCCCAAAACAGTTTGATCACCCTGAGGTGCAACCCTATGCCTGTCTACTCAGAAGTAAATCCTATTATATCCAATGGGGCTTACTCCCAGAAAAGCGTATTTAGGATTGCAGCCCATGACACATGAAAATCAACATCAGGGAAGATAATTTTAGCCTTTAGACCAGCAGAGAGAGGTTGAAAGAGGGGAGCATGTGTTGAATGAATGAGTTCTGGGTATAATTTAAAGGTGTTGAACGAATGGAACCATTAGAAAATGGACCGTCAAAAAGTGGGGGATGCCTATATTACTTATTATTCAATTCAAAACTACCATATTTACTTGAATCTAATGTGCCATTGAATCTGATGCGCACCTTATACTCATAATCAAAACTCCACATTTACTCAAATTGAATTAACCATCAAATCTAATGCACACCCTGATTTTGGAGACTAAGGGCAAAATCCAGAGTAACTATGGGGAGTCCTTGCTTCGGTGTAAGAACAACTTACTCTGGATTGTAATATGAATTTCCCATAGGTTTTCACTAGGTGGTGCAGTAAACTACGGGTGCACGTAGAGTTTCTTACATGGTCTCATAGTTACTCTGGATTTGGGGGCAAGAGCACAATCCTAACAAGCCCTAAAATCCAGAGTAACTACGGGAGCACGTAAGATACATTACGTGCACCCGTAGTTACTGCACCACCTAATAAAAACCTATGGGAAATTCATATTGCAATCCAGAGCAAATTGTTCTTACACCGGAGCAAGGACTCCCCGTAGTTACTCTGGATTGCGCCCCATGTCTACTCAAAAAGTAAGCCCCATTGTGTTCAATGAGTCTTACTCATAGGAAAGTGTCTTTAGGATTGTAGCATAAATTTGGCTGGAAAAGGTGAGCATTAGATTCAAGTAAATATAGTATTATATATAGGGCGAAATCCAGAGTAATTACGGGGAGTCCTTGGTCCGGAAAAAGAACAGGTTACTCTGGATTGCAATATGAATTTCCCATAGATTTTCGCTAGGTCGTGCAGTAACTACAGGTGCACGTAATGTCTCTTACGTGCTCCCATAGTTACTCTGGATTGTGCCTATAATTTATTACATCCAATTTATTTATTAGAAGACGATGATATGCTTCTTGCTGACAAAAAAGGTGGACAATAAAGATTTTTTTCCAGGATACAAGGCTGAAACGGAGGACATATCCTGGGAAAGGAAGACATCTGGCCACCCTACATGTAGTCCAGCTTTTTGTATCTCACAGTGGACCACTGGATGCTCCAGAGAATACACAACAGAATACCAGCCTCCAGGTGCCATTCCTTTGCATCCTTGTGAAATAGATTCTGGGATCCGTTGGGATGAGAAGTCCTCCAGATCCCAATTTCACTAAACTTCTCCCCATTCTCCATGGGTTTCCTTCCCCTGATGAAATGGTAGCACTGGGCAGGATCATGGGATTCTCTGAAAAGAAGTTAAACCAGGGGGGATTTTCAGCGAAGGCACTTTAGCTCCTCTCCCCTGCCGATTTCTTTGCTTTAAAAAAAATGAAAAAGAAAAAGGAAAAATAATTACTTCTCAGCCTCTAACCTTTCCAGCAAGTGACTTTGTAATAAATAATCCACGCGTCCCTTCAGTGCAATCCATCAGCGGGAACGCCTAATTACTTTAGACTCACTTTGAAAACGCTTCCAGTGCCCGTTTCAAATAAATAAAAAATTAACATGGAAACTCCGCAGTGTGCGGGTGCTGAGAAAAAGTTTCCTCCAATCTCTCCTTCTGGACCTGAGGGCTTCGAGATTGAATTGGAGATGGCTGGTGAGAAGTTGGGCACCCAGAGATTGCAGGTGGCATGTTGAAGAGCATGGCAGGTGGCATGGCGGGTGGCATGTTGGGGCATGGCAGGGCAGGACAAGGTGATGGTCTAAAAGGTCTGGGTGGGAAGGACCGGGTGGGCAGAGGATGGCTAGGAAACACGAGATGTGAGGAAGGCCATTGAGCCCAGGAGGCCAAATCAAAACATCAGTCTTCATAGAATCATAGAGTTGGAAGGGACCAAATAGGTCATCCTGTAGCAGGAAATCCTCCTAGACTAGAGCATCTCAGACAGGTGCTGGTCGAGCCTCTGCTTGAAGATCCCCCAATGAAGGAGAGTCCTCAACCTCCTTTGGCAATTTCTGAACCACTCTCATCATTAGGAATTTTTTCCTGATTATTATTATTTTAATTCAAATGATTCCCCCCTGATATCTTTTCCAGGTGTGATCCCAGTTCAAATCTTTCAAGGAGAAAAGCTCTGGGTATAATTGAAAGGTGTTGAAAGAGTGGATCATCAAAATACAAACTATCAGAAAGCAGGCGATACCTGTACAGGTCTTTGAGATAGAAAGGGTGGAGTGCAGTGGTGGGCAGCAGCAGGTTCGCACCTACTCTATAGAACCGGTTCTTAACAAGAGATAGTACATATAAAGTTTAAAAATAGCCATTTAAAAGTGGCTGCCAGATGGACAGAGAACCGGTTCTTAATTTCTTTGAAGCCCATCACTGGTGGAGTGATTTAAATTATGAGTACATGGAAGCCTTCCAGCAATGAAGGTTGGAATCTCAACCTCCAGTTAGGCTGGCCCAAGCTCCAGCATAAGTCCAGTGTTGACCTGGGGGTGTCACAAAAGTGCCTTCTGCACTACTCCTGGAGGAGGGTTAGACCAGTGCACAGACATGTGCTTGCCTCACTATATCTCCATGGGAATGGGAAGACCAACGAGTGGTGCCAGCCTAAGTTAGGATTGCACCCGAAGGGAGAAAGGATAGGGAGGGAGAAAAGATAGGGAGAAAGGATAGAGTCTTGGAACAGAAAAGGAGATCTGGGGACCTCTGGGGAGGAATGTGGGACCCAAGAAGCAGGAGTTATGGGTGATGACACTGAAAAGAGCAACAGGCATCAGGGGCAGGGGTTCGCAAAGTGTGCATTGCAATGTTTTAGGGTATCATGTTTGACATCTGGTCAATATCTCCTCCTCCTCCCCCATTTCTTTTTCTTCTTCCTCCTCCTTTCCCTTATTCCTCCTCATCCTTCTTCTTCTTCTTCTTCTTCTTCTTCTTCTTCTTCTTACTCCTCCTCCCCCTCTTCTTCTTGTTTTTCATCCTTCTCCTTTTCCTTATTCCTCCTCCTCCCCTTCTTCTTCTTCTCCTCCTTTTTCTTCCTTCTCCTTTTCCTTATTCTTCCTCCTCCCCTCCTCTTCTCCTCCTCCTCCTTTTTCTTCCTTCTCCTTTTCCTTCTTCTTCCTCCTCCCCTCCTCTTCTTCTCCTCCTCCTTTTTCTTCCTTCTCCTTTTCCTTATTCATCCTCCTCCCCTCCTCTTCTTCTTCTCCTCCTTTTTCTTCCTTCTCCTTTTCCTTATTCATCCTCCTCCCCTCCTCTTCTTCTTCTCCTCCTTTTTCTTCCTTCTCCTTTTCCTTCCTCTTCCTCCTCCCCTCCTCTTCTCCTCCTCCTCCTTTTTCTTCCTTCTCCTTTTCCTTATTCCTCCTCCTCCCCTCCTCTTCTTCTTCCTCCTTCTCCTTTTCCTTATTCCTCCTCCTCCTCTTCTCCTCCTCCTCCTTTTTCTTCCTTCTCCTTTTCCTTATTCCTCCTCCTCCCCTCCTCTTCTTCTTCTCCTCCTTTTTCTTCCTTCTCCTTTTCCTTCTTCTTCCTCCTCCCCTCCTCTTCTCCTCCTCCTCCTTTTTCTTCCTTCTCCCTTTCCTTATTCCTCCTCCTCCCCTCCTCTTCTTCTTCCTCCTTCTCCTTTTCCTTATTCCTCCTCCTCCTCTCCTCCTCCTCCTCCTTTTTCTTCCTTCTCCCTTTCCTTATTCCTCCTCCTCCCCTCCTCTTCTTCTTCCTCCTTCTCCTTTTCCTTATTCCTCCTCCTCCTCCTCTTCTTCTTCTTCTTCTTCTTCTTCTTCTTCTTCTTCTTCTTCTTCTTCTTCTTCTTCTTTTCCTCCTCCTCCTGCTGTACTAAAACATCTTGCATGGCTAAAAGAACAAAAGAATGGCCAAGGAGAGGGTAAAAAATAATCATGGTAAAAAACACCCTACACAATGGAGCTCTCAACTCCCAGGAACAATAAGGTTGATTTTACTGTAGGTTATGGCAGCCCAAGCAGCTGCGTGTCAAGGGACCTGCGATGCTTTGAAAACCTCCACAAGAGGATTAATTAAAGGAATCTCGCTCTGCCAATTGTTTGTTATTTTTGCTGACCTCACCACATGGATTAATATTTAATTAGCCTTTAGGAGAAGTGGAAGGCACTTATTAACCTGCTATGTCAACCTGTCAGACCCCGGGGTCTCTGGACAGGAAGGTGGTGCGACTGCAGACCAGTGCAGGGGGACTGTCAGATGTTCTAGAAACTTCTGGACACATGACCATGTCGGAGAGGATGCTGCATTGTGTGGGCCAACCGCCTTGGACACCGGATTGGGGTACTGGATTTGCTACTGACAAGTAATTATTTTTCAAATGTGTGTATCTCCCTGCCTCCAAGGAGCATGAGACGATATGCATGGCTCCGACCCCTCCTCGGATCCATGCAACAAACTTGTGTGTCCGCTTAGGATGGCCACCCAGTAAGCATCACAGGGATTGGAATGCAGAGCTACTGTCCAACACACTAACCACTACACAACACTGCCTTCCCTGGGAGATGCAACTGCAGCAAAACAGTAGGCCCAGTGGCATCGCTGGGGTGCTGGCCACAATGGGTGATGCGCACAGGGAGGTGAACACTGGCCATAATTTGTAAATGACAATGGTTAAGAATAATACCATCATGCTATATATCATTCAATGTAGAATTCAATGAAACCAACTGTGTTGCAATATCTCTATTCAGTTATAGCTCAAAGAACCAGGGAATGATATGTTCCCGTGCTCATTAGCTGAGGATTTGCCCAATGGACGGCTGCGGGTGGCACGAGTGGTTAAGACACTGTGCCTGTTAACCAGAAGGCCAGGGTTTGAGACCCAGGTCGGCCCCACAAGACAGGGTGAGCTCCTGTCCTTAGGCCAGCTCTGTGACGCAGCTGGAACCAATCCTATCGGCTCTGCTGTTCCATTGGACTATTTCAGTGGTGTGGAGAGGGGGGATTTCCTGCTTGGGTAACAGCCTATCCTCCATATCTATCTACCCAGGCCTTTGTGCATGTAGTATCGAGCACGATACCATAGTCTTTCAAGACTGATGGATGCCAAGTTTAAGTGCCCAATGGGAGAAGGTCCGTCCTGGGGTGACATGCTGCACCGGGTGACGCAAACCCTAGTGATGCCCCTGCAGAAACCAAAAAGTTTGAGGAGGGAAGGAGTCCATTGAGGTTACTCTGAGCTCATCCAACAACTTCAAATTCCAAGCCTTTTATAGAACTTTCTGTTCAGCATTTTCGCAAGCACTTTAAAATAAAGGCATTAATTAAAACAAAAGTGAATCAGGACATGGATGGCCTTGGTGAAGGCTTTGAACCGCCAGCATTGGATAGTTTCTTTCAAGCCTCCTCGCCTGACATCTTTTGTTATTGTGTTGTTTTTTATTTTCCTTTCGTTTAACCACAGTGACTCTTTTATTCCGCTCACCTGGGGCTCCCAGGTGCCTCCCAGGATGCAATCATGTCTTCACATCAATTAGGGAGAAGTTGACGCTGGATTTAATGCCTCTTTTTAATGACAAGAACGGTAAACACTTCATTAAAGTGAAGGTGTGCTTTCGCACTGCATCCCGGTGAACAAGTCCTCTTGTAAAGAAGCAAGGGAAATTGGCGCAGATGGGGTTCACACATACCTGTGACCCCAACACTGGATGGGCAGAGCTTCTCTGTAGGACTTCCAAGCTGTGCCAACACTGGAATGGGTTGATCTAGGCAAAACAGGGGTCAATCCTAACTAATTTAGCCTGGCACAACTCACCCACTTCAAGTTCCCATGGTGGTGTGGACAGGTCAGCGCATGTCTGTGCACTGGCTTAACAGCGCCAGGGAGTGGCACAGCTTATTTGCAACACCTGCAGGCCAGCTTGGGACATGTGCTGGGACTTATGTTGGCCTAACTAGGAGTCAGGATTGCAGCCTGAGAGGCTGAAGTTCTAACTTCACAGATGTCTTTCAGGTAGGGCACTCTTGGGATCGGTGCCCCAAACTTGGAATCTGACCCTGAGAGGTGGAGAGGGTCACAAGTCTCGGGTCCTGATCTGGTCCCCAATCCCGGTCTACTACTCATTCTATGCCCACCTGGGTGACCATACGATCAGATTTTTTCCAGATTTGTCCTCGCTTTTAGCCTTCTGTCCAGGTGTCCTCCAAAAGAGCCTCATTGTCCTCCATTTTGGCTTCATTTTGGAACTTTGCAATGGTGTGCAGTACCCCATCATGTCATATGTCGTTGGATTCGTATTGAAGAGCAGAATCCAATGCAAAAATCAGTTTTTGAAATATCTCCTTCCTATCAAATGTTATGGCCAAAAAACCTAAAAATAAAAAGAACATGCATTAAGCTCTATGGGAAAGTGAAAGTGCCCAATATCATGGCTTTACTCGTGAGTAGGGAAATGAGCCACTGCCAGAAAGGCCAGGCTTAGAGGAATCCAAGACCTTGTCCTCTTTTTTAGGATCAGGCATCTGGTCACCCTGAGGATCACCTTGAGACACCAAAATTCACCAACACTTGGATCCTTAGCAGAAGTAGTGGAGAAAGAGGAGCACCGTGGCATTAAGTAGGCTTTTAAACATTTTGTTCTACAGAAAAAGGGGTGGTACATGGGAGTGATGATCTGGCCTAGGAGATGTTTAAGACCCTCTTCTTTCTCCATCCTACATCCTACATCTACAATTTCATCCTACATCTCCAACCTTACAATCCTAACCATGTCTACTCAAAAGTCAGAACAATTTTGATGAGTGGAGCTTACTCCTAGGAAAGTGTCTATAGGATTGCAGCCTAAGGAGTAAGTACTATTGGGAATAAGTACTACTGAACACAATGGAACTTAATTCTGAGTAGACATGTCTAGGATTGCACATTTATAAGTTGCTCGTTTGGAGCTCTCCAAAAGCCCAGACAAGCCAGAATCTGCCTTAGGGCAGAATCCTAACCATGCCTTCTCAAAAGTAAGCACCATTTTGTTCAATGGGCCTTACTCCCAGGAAAGTGTCTTTAGGATTGCAGTCTTAGATGACCATCTAAGATCACCATCTCAACCTTTAGATGACCATCTAAAAATAGCCTAATTTGCATAAATTATAATCATCTGTCACTGGATCCGGTTGGTCATCTAAGGGTTACGAACATCAGAAGAACCTGGCTGGATCAGACCCATCTAGTCCAGCTTCCTGTATCCTAAGGTGGTCCTGGGTTGGGCAAAGGGCTGGCCTCTTACACAGGTACATATTACATGTGTACATGTTACACAATGGTTGATCAGGTGAAAACTAGTGTTGTCCATAACTCTGGCACAGTGGCACGTATCAGGTGGAGACCGACCGTACTGTTATTTTTTCTTTAAAAAAAACACCAAAATTAATATCCTCCAGAGTTTTATTAGACAGGGAAGCTGGTAGGTAATTAAATTGCTGTTTAATTAGATCTGTCTGCAAAATCCGACATCATGACAGTGGGGTTTTCTTTCCCTGACTCTCTGCAAAAAGTATCACTGACCAAAGATGGTGGTTGTTGCTTTTGACCCAACAAGACAGATGCCAGGCTGACCATTTGTCTGGATTTCCCCAGACAGCTCATGCAAAAAGAGGGTGTCTCCAGGGAGTAGGGAAACCCCCCCAGCCTCTCTGGGATTTGGGCCCATCCCCAGCAGCCCCTTTAAGAGTTGCATAGTGTCCCGTAGACTGTCCCCTATAGTGTCCCCATGGAGTCCCCTAGAGCTGGATGCAACTGAGGCAGACCAGGAGGAATTTTCTCCCTCCCCCTTCATGTCCTCCCCCTTCATGTGCTGCACCGCAGACTTGCTGGCCAGTCCTCCCTTTGCCCTGGCTGCCGTGCACCCCAATCTGTAAACAGGGACATCTCTGGTTCTCCTGTCTCATGACAACTTTATCAGCTTCCAGGTCTCCCATCCGAGGTCTGTTCACTGCTTAGTGTTCTTTGGCAGCCCTTCACTCAACCATGTTCATGTTCCCAGAAGCATTCCACTTTTGGAATGATCTTTATGGGGGAACACATACCTGGCAATTGCATCCAAACAGGGTGATTATGGGCGCAATCCAGAGTAACTACAGGGAGTCCTTGCTCCACTGTAACCCCCAAATCCAAAGTAACTACGGGAGCACGTAACAGACTTTACGTGCACCTGTAGTTACTGCACCACCTAGTGAAAACCTATGGGAAATTCATATTGGAATCCAGAGTAAGTTGCTCTTACACCACAGCAAGGACTCCCCACAGTTACTCTAGATTTTGCCCTAAGAACAATTTGCTCTGGATTGCAATGTGAATTTCCCATAGGTTTTCACTAGGTGGTGCCATAACTACGGGTGCACGTAAAGTTTCTTACGTGCTCCCGTAGTTACTCTGGATTGTAAGGTATGTGTTTCAGTTTTTATTAGATGTTGCAAAACTGCTCTGAGCAGCCTTTCCGGGTGGAAGATTTGAGGGGGAAAGTGATTTAAATATATAAATGCATTTGACTGGGGAGTTTTCTTACACTTTGCCTTAAGTGTAAGGCAGTGTGGAAATCCAATTAACAGATAAATGTAAACATCCACAAATAACACCGTGCTTTCTGTCATTCCAAGTTTCCAACATGGCAGAAAAAATACGAAAACGGAGTTCCTGTCATGTCAAGTTAAACGATAACTATCTCGAGGCGTTTACATCCTAAGTCAACAATGTTACTTAACCATATTGGATGACTGGTGGCAACCAGCTAGCGCACCTCATGGAAACGTAGACATATTTGTGTCTACTCAGAAGTAAGTTCCATTGAGCTCAATGGGACGTACTCCCAGAAAAAACGCTCTTAGGATTTGGTAATTTGATTGTCTATGGCTGCAATCCTAAAGACACTTTCCTGGGAGTGAGACCCATTGAACACTATGGGGTTGACTTTTGAGTAGACATGGTTAGGATTGCACCCTATATCAGAGGTGGCCAAATCCCAGCCCGGGGCCAGATGTGGCCTGCAGCAAGTGTCCCATGACAAGCAAGTGCTGCTCTCTGAACCTCAGAGGCTATAGGTCTAACCTGATTTTTTTATACACTGAATTTTTTATACATGGATTTGACTCAACATGAATGGCCACTGCAAATCACAGTTTTAAAAACTGCTTTTTTACTGTTGTAGATGGATGGTCATGCAAGCAATCATTCTATTTTTCAGTATCAGAATACAGATATTGCAGCACTGTAGATGTTGAAGCATTATCTTATTTTGCAGATATTGCAGAATATGGAAGCACTACCTTTTATTCTATAAGATGCAATGGAGGAGCAAGAAACCTGGAAGTGAGTTTATAAATTTCTTTCTTTCTTTCCTTCCTTCCATCCATCCTCTGGAGGTTCTGTAATGAAACCCTAGTGGATAACAAGGGACACATGTATTCTGAGAGCTGGGTACGCTGCAGGCACCCCTGCTCTCCATGTATGAAAGTACTTATGAACTGGTTTGGAGATCACCACTCTGTGTTCATTCATTCATTCATTCATTCATTCATTCATTCATTCATTCATTCATTCATAAGTTCTGTCTCTAATACATGGCCCCGAAACTGCACCAGAAGATGATGTGGCCCTCCTGCCAACAGTTTGGACATCCATTTGGCTGCAATCCTAAACACACTTTCCTGGGAGTAAGACCAGTGATAGGCTTCAAATAAATTAAGAACCGGTTCTCTGCCCATCTGGCAGCCACTTTTAAATGGATATTTTTAAACTTTATATGTCCTATCTCCCGTTAACAACCGGTTCTATAGAGTAGGTGCGAACCTGCTGGAGCCCACCACTGAGTAAGACCCACTGAACATAGATGGGCTTAGGCTGGAATCCTAACCATGTCTACTCAGAAGTAAGCCCCATTGTGCTCAAAGGGTCTTACTCCCAGGAAAGTGTCTTTGGGATTACAGCCTTAGTCTTGAGTAGACATGGTTACGATTAACCATGTAATCATAGTGGGCTGTGGGTGGTGCAAGTGGCTAAGACACTGTGCCTGTTATCCAGCAGGCCAGGGTTCGAGACTCGGGTTGGCCCCACAAGACAGGGTGAGCTCCTATCCTTAGCCCAGCTCTGCGACGCCAGCTGGATCCAATCGTATTGGCTCTGCCTTTCCATTGGACTAATTCAGTGGCGTGGAGAGGGGGGATTTGCTGCTTGGGTAACAGCCTATCCTCCATAACAATCCAACCCAGGCTTTCATGCTTTGCATGCAGCGTATGCAGCGCCGAGCATGATACCATAGTCTTCCAAGACCGGCGGAGGCCTGCTGCTTTGGTTACGATTGTGCTCTGTGGTTGCAATCCTAAAGATGGAAGTAAGACCCATTGAACACAAAGGGGCTTACTTTTGAGTAGACATGGTTACAATAGTGCTCTATGTCTATATTGAGCCAAAAAAGCCTCTGTATTTCTCTAGCAGGCTGGCAAGAATCTGCTTGGGTGAACAGTGAAAGTTGCGTGCTGTTTGCTTTTAGGGGAATCGATACTGTTATAAAGCTGGCCCTGTCTGTCTTTTGGCTTCCCTGCTTCCCAAAATTCAGTGTATATGCTTGGAAATAAACAGCTATCACCAAAACTCTACAAACCCAATGTTTTCTCCTTGCAAAAACCCCGACTTATCATGACCGCTACCTAAGTTTATGTAGGTGGAGACGAGAAAGCAGGATTTGGATGAAAAGGAGGCCGTTCAGAGTGGTCAGAGAGCATCTCTTTTTTGCATTTGCTCCTCTCCAGGTGATACAGAGCAAGCTCATCTATCATCGGAGGGATTGGGCTCCTCTCCCAAGCACGGCCTTTGGAGGGAAGGATCTCCGTTGAGTGGAACCAAAGGCGGACTGAGACGCCAACGTGTTTTGGATTCTGCAAACCGCGACGAGTCGGACTCCTGTTTAAACGTAGGTGAGGAGCAGATTCTTTTAGCAGGTCTGTTTTCCTTAGGAGAAGCAGACCCCAGTCAGCAAACCAGCCAAGGTTATTTTTTCCACCTTGACAGTTGGGCTCTTCTTTGTCCAGCGTTACTGAGCCAGAAACACAGGAACCCGGAGAAGGCTGTGCTCCGACAAGGGGGGGAAACTCCTAAATCTGTCACCGGACGCAGGCCGCAGCTTTCCAGCACCGACATAGGTCGGAAAGACCGAGGGATGGAAGGCCGCATCAGGAGTTAGAACCGCAGCGCCACTTCGTTTCCCAGAAAAGAACAGGACGTGTAGAATTTGATGGGGGGGGGAGCACAACGTTCAGCATTGGGACGTTTGGGGTCTGGGTGAAGGAAAGTGGGTCTGTGCATTGCAGGTGACCCAGTGTGGAGAAGGTGGGTGGGCGACTTTAAGGGTCACACTCTGGACTCCTGAGGATTTGAGTCACATGTGATCATTTAGGCATTTTCTAAATGAAGATTGATCAACATTTAAAAAAATGAGATTCACTTGAGACAATCCAGAGTAACTATGGGAGCACATAAGAAACATTTATGACAAAGTAGTTATGGCACCACCTAGTGAAAACCTATGGGAAATTCATATTGCGAACAAGAGTAAATTGTTTTTACATTGGAGCAAGGACTCCATGTAGTTACTCTGGATTGTGCCCTAAGTGGAGACTTACCCCCAAATCCAGAGTAACTACGGGAGCACGTAAGAGACTTTATGTGCACCTTAGCTACTGTACCATCTAGTGAAAACTTATGAGAAATTCATATTGGAATCCAGAGAAGGTTGTTCTTGCACCGGAGCAAAGACTCCCCGTAGTTACTCTGGATTTTGCCCATAGAAAATCATTGGCCCACTTCTGTCCCTTTGCTCACTCTACCCATCCCTTCTGCCTTTCTGAGCTGGGAAACCTCCTTCTTCCTCCTTGTTGGTCTGTCCATGATTGGCGCTCCTTTTGAAGACAGAATTGGGGTCATGATGTGAATGGGAATGGGGGGGGGGGGTGGGAGGATTTGTAAGGGATCAAATCAGTACTTTCAGATCAAATCAGGATCTGTAAGGGATCAAACAAGTACAGCAGAGCCTTTTTTACAGATGGGAAAGGGACAGCAGGGAGTGTTAAATGAGACACATACAAACCCATAAGCGCATCAGTTTTTCCAGTGGAACCACACCTGACTCTTACATGGAAGAGACTGACTTCAGTTCGTCTAGTTCTGAGTCCCTGACCCCTTTGACTCAACTCATGTACAAGTCTTAATGGATGGCCTTCGGGACTTGGACTGACTTCAGTTAGAGTCCCCAAAAATCTCAGCCCAAGTCCCGAAGACCACCCATTAAGACTTGTACATGAGTTGAGTCAAAGGGGTCAGGGACTCAGAACTAGACTCGCTATGATGGATCAGCACTTTCATTGCAGTCTTCTTCATTGGTTGTTGTAAGAAAAGTAAATGAATGGGAAGAGGGTAATGATACTAGTATACTAGTAATGATATCCTAGTATAGAGATCTCCAAACCCTAGCCTGCAGGCCAGATGTGGCACATGGTGATCCTTTAACTGGCCCCCAACCAGCCTCTGGTCCCCTAAAATCCCTATGAGGGGTCTCTTTGACCTAGTTGACCAAACATGACTGGAACTGATGACCAAACATGATTTTGACCAAACATGATGGTGGGATGGGGAAGTGGCGATCCAACTGAGTATGTATTTTATTTCTGTGTTGAGCATTGGTGCTTGTTGAAAACCTGGAAATTTGAACCCATTTATTCATTAATATAGAGCACAATCCTAAACATGTCTACTCAAAAGTCAGCCCCATGGTGTTCAATGGGTCTTACTCCCAGGAAAGTGTGTTTAGGATTGCAGACTATCACCCATATCCTAAAGTCAAATTAAGCCCTTTGCGATGGAGCAGATAAGGTGACTTTCCATAAGATAACACTAGGCAGGGGTTAGGGAACTTTTTTACCATATACCTCAAATATATTTAGATATGCTGACATTATCCCCTTGATTTGAAAGGAAGGATATCATATATTATTAATATAGTGCACTGCATCAGGTCCTTGTACACTATAGTACTCTAACACACACAGCCGGGCATGTATATAGAATCTATATATAGATTCTATATGCAATGAAACGAAATTCCTGGGGGTAATGGACAGTCGCACTGCCAAGACACAGTCGGGCATGCATATGGATTCATATGCATGCCCGGCTGTGTCTCGGCAGCGCAACTGTCCATTAACCCCAGGAATTTCATTTTTTACCCCATTTGGGGTCATTTACCCCTGTTCCCTGACCACTGCACTAGAGGGTAACGTAACCCATAACTGCTCTGGATTCTGCCCTTTGACGTTGTTGGCTTCAGGCCATGATGGTGGTCTTCTAGGATTGGGTGGTGAGGATGTAGCCCTGGTGGGTCTTTGGGCCTGATCCTACTGTGGCTTTCTTAGATCCTTATAAACCTCTCATAGCAGAAGAGAAGCAGACAGAGAAGGACGACCTGAGACAAGCAGGTGACATTTTTCTTCTCTCTAAAATGCGTCCTGGAGTCTCACAGTCCACAGGAGCTAAACCGCCCAATCTGCCGTTATTTGAGTTACCTTTCCTTCCTGTCTCGTTCCCTTAAAACTGGGGATCAATCTTCGGTTTTATAAGCGCCGGATGATGGAACAGCCCTCGCAGTTCGGCAGACATCGCTTGAAGCAGGAAAAACCCTGAATGATTTTCCATTATATATTTGGCTAAGGTGCAGGTGGGGGAAGAAAAATGAGGCAATCATATAATGAATTCCCTTCCTGGGTCCCAGGACATCACGATGATTGATATTTATGGATTTTTTTTTAAAGAAAGCAAAGCTTATTCTTCACTGGGAGCCGATGCATGTGAGATGTTGTCTAACTCCTGATTCCTGCTTGAGTTTTGTTGCATGTGGCCTCGTCACAAGGCTAAACTCTTGTGTTGAGCATGGAAGTTATTTGTTCTGCAAATAACCCTTACACAAAGATATCTTTTTTGCAATATTTTTTTAAACGGGACGCATAGAAATAAATTTCGGAACTGCAGGAAGAAGAGGAATCTGTTGAGACGCACAGGGAGTAAAGATGCATGTAAAGCACAATCCCAACCATGTGTACTCAAAAGTAAAACCCATTGTGTTCAGTGGGTCTTACTCCCAGGAAAGTGACTTTAGGTTTGCAGCCTTAGTGCGAAATCCAAAGTAACTACGGGGAGTCCTTGCTCCGGTGTAAGAATAATTTGCTCTGGATTGCAATACGAATTTCCTATTGGTTCTCACTAGGTGGTGCAGTAACTACGGGTACACATAATGTCTCTTATGTGCTCCCATAGTTACTCTGGATTGTAGGGCTAGAAAAAGATAGTATAGTGTGATTTAGAGCACAAGCCCAACCATGTCTACTCAAAAGTTAGCCCCACTGTGCTCAGTGGGTCTTACTCCCAGGAAAGTGTCTGTAGGATTGCAGCCTTAGAAAAAGAAAGTACAGTGTGATTTAGAGCACAAGCCTAACCGTGTCTACTTAAAAGAAAGCCCCATTGTGTTCAATGGGTCTTACTCCTGGGAAAACATCTTTAGGATTGCTGCCTGGGAGGAACACTTTCCTGGGAGTAAGACACACTGAATACAATTGGGCTTATTTTTTAGTAGACTAACCCCCAAATCCAGAGTAACTACGGGAGCACATAAGAGACTTTATGTGCACCCATAGTTACTGCACCACCTAGTGAAAACCTATGGGAAATTCATACTGGAATCCAGAGTAAGTTGTTCTTACACCAGAGCAAGAACTCCCCATAGTTACTCTGGATTTTGCCCATAGTTAGGATTGCACCCATAATCATATATACTGTAGATGTATTGATCAATTAGAATAGAGGTCTCCAAACTTTTTGGCAGGAGGGCCATTTCATCTTTCTGACAGTGTTGGGGGCCGGAAAACTAATTTACATTTCAAATCTGAATAAATTTACATACATTTACATGTAAGAATGTATTAGAATGCATACATTGTAATTGCCCAAGACTTGCCCAAGGCTTGCCCAAGGGCCAGATATTGGGGTCTTGCTGGGGGCCACATTGAGGGTTGCCTTTGGCTTCCGGGCCAGGGTTTGGAGACCCCTGAATTAGAAGAAAAATGTCTGTGATCCAAAGTAAGCCTACTGAATTCATATAGTACCGCTAGTATTTATCTGGGCCTTGGAGTGTGGAAGACAAAATAAATTCATATAGGAGATTATAATGGCTCAACCACTCATCAAAACTAAAACTGTTATTTCCACATCTCTCACATGGCCCTTCTCACTCTGGGCTGGCCTCTTAAAAGGATAGTACACAACAAAGACAGTGCACACGATGGTAAAGATAGTACACAATACTGATAGAAAAAGATAGTACACAATATTGCCTATCGCTCAGAAAGGCAGGAGATGCATCATCCCATTAAATTTCTATAAAATGAAGAGTCTCTTTTGGGGGCATCAGAACCCCTTTGGCATTGCTTTTGGGGGCATCAGAACCGAGGGTCTTGTTTGGGGTTTCACGTGCCCCATAATGTTCCCGCTTGTCCTTGGAATGCTCTGGGAACAAGCAAAGTGGAGGCGATGCCCTACTGTGCTTTGAATCGGTGATTGAGTTACCAGATGAGCAACAGGGAAGTTTATTGACCTTCAAAGCCTCTGAAACCGTGTGAACAAACATGGGCTCGACCAGGATCTCCAAGCACTGAGCATCCCTTACCACCAAAGGTCCAACTGAGTGGCTCCCACTTGAGTTTTGAGTGGCTCCCACTCAGCCACAAGCGTATTATCTCATTTTTAAAATTTTATTTTTAAATGTTGGTCAATCTTCATTTAGAAAATGCCCAAAGAGGGACGCAAAACGGCACAGAAATAGGACACGACTTTGAAGAACACCACAAATTACAACACGCACCACACACTCTCACCCTATAATGAGAACACTATATGTAGGCTTCTCTCTCCACTACCTCCAGCCCATGCATGATGGAGTGCAATTATTATAGAACATAATTCTATCATGTCCCACTGAGTTTATTTATGGACTTTATATTTCCAGAAACAGAGATGGATGAACGGGAACTATTTCTAAGCACCTCTGTATGCGTATTGTAACAAACTTGTGTTTTTCCGATGCGCAGTCATGTCATCTGTAGCCATCGAAAGTGCACTCCCAAGACTGTCTACCTAAAACAATAGTCAGGGAACAGGGGTAAATTACCCCAAATGGGGTAAAAACGAAATTCCTGGGGGTAATGGATGGGGCACTGGAGAGGAATTTGAGCCAGCCACGGCTTTGCATGGCTAGGTTCAAGCAGTGTAGGAACACATCCTACATTTGTCCTATATTTTTTAAAAAGTCCGGATTTTTTTTGAATAGATTCAATAAAATTCTGAATATATATAATTAATAATATATTATTTCCTTCCTTTCAAATCAAGGGGGTAATGTTGGCTTATCTAAATGTATTTTGGGGTAAAAAGTAAAAAAGTTCCCTGACCCCTGATCTAGAAGTAAGTCCTATTGTATTCAATGGGGTCTACTTGCAGGATGTGTTACCTAAATGTGTTTAGGATTGCGTACCTACCTAAATGTGTTTAGGATTGCAGCCAAAGGCAACAAGGGACTTTGTAGTAGCCTTTGCTATTCCCCCATTTGCAATCCTAAAGACACTTTCCTGGGATAAGGCCCCATTGAATCCAGTGGGGTTTACTTCTGAGTAGACATGGTTAGGCTTGCACTGTTCAGCAGAAGATTTCACAGCTCCTCCTTGTAACCCACATGCTTTCCTTCAATCCTCACTTGTTTCCAATCTGTCCTTAATGATGACACCTGAGCGAGTCCTGGGGATGGGGGAAAAAGGCTGTGCAGACCCAATGATTTTTTTTCCCAGAAGGAGGGGTGGGAAGCAATTAGATAAAGATGGAAAGTGAGCAAGGAGGGAAATTTACACCTCCTGCTGCCCCTGGAATGAATTTCCATGGCCATTAATGGGTCGGTGCCCTGGTGCCTCGTAAATCCCATAGCCCAGGCCTAGTGGTGACAAGTGACTTTGATCTGGACATGCCGCCTTGCCTTGTACAGGAAAAGGAAGAGGTGATTTTTCATGGATTACTTGCTCACTCCAACCTCCAAGTTTTCCACTCTGTTGAAACTTTGACAGCTCCTAATAATCAATCAGGAAGCCTGTCCCCTTGTCTTGCTGGGTCCCCATCCCCCTATCCCCCAGACCCAGTTTCCAACATCTGACCATCCTTAATGGTCCATTTTTTCCCCCTTTCACTCCGGCTCCCCGGAAATGTTTCCCACCCTTGGGTGAGCCCCATCAGGAGAATCCGTCTCAAGAGCATCCTGAATAGAGGTGGGAGTCAAAAGGTTAAGAAACAAGGAAGGGTGCAAAAGGAAGGGAGGTTTCGTGCCAACTGGTGCACGGTTGGGAGGCAGACTTTGGGTAGCAAGGTTCAGTGGCTGGGAGCGAACCCTTCGCAATCGCACACTCCTTTGGAGGAGGAAAAAAGGCAACTTCAAATAGGAGCTCTAAATGGATGAACGATGCTGTCTCCCTCATTTCCTCCAAATTCATCAACAAAAGCAGCAATCCCACCCAGTTAGGCTGGCCTACGGGCGCAATCCAGAGTAACTACGGGGAGTTCTTCCTCCGGTGTAAGAACAGTTTACTCTGGATTGCAATATGAATTTCCCATAGGTTTTCACTAGGTGGTACAGTAACTACAGGTGCACGTGATGTCACTTACGTACTCCCATAGTTACTCTGGACTGTAGGGTAAGCCTCAGCATAAGTCCTGTGCTGACCTGGAGATGTCCCAAAAGTGCCATACTGCACCACTCCTGCAGTGCACAGACATGCGCTTGCATGTTCAGCCAGTGCACAGACATGCACACGCCTCCCTACATCACCACAGGACAGGAAGACCGATGCGTTGTGCCAACCTAGGTTAGATTTGCACCCAAAACCTGTCCCCCCCCCTCCCCGAGATGGCTTTCACACCACCTCTGCATCCTCTTCCTTGGATGAAGCTAAACCTGGGTCTGTGGAACTGAACTGAATGCGGATTTGATGTTTTTTGCCACCTTGGATATCTTCTTTTAGGTAGAAAGTCAGGGTATTAAATAAATAAATAAATAAATAAATAAATAAATAAATAGATAGATAGATAGATAGATAGATAGATAGATAGATAGATAGATAGATAGATAGATAGATAGATTTGAGTGTAGAATTGATGTTGGATGGAGATGCTCCCGCACTATCCTAACTCTGGTTAGGCCAACACAAATCCCAGTATAAGTGCCTGAAGGTATCCATAAAGAGTATATATAAGTGCCCATTAGGTGGGTGGATACTCCCACCCCCCCATGGATATCCATAATGGTATCCATAAAGGGTATCCATACTTGCCTGAGGGTATCCATAAGTGCCATAAAGCACATTTATACCATCCCTGGAGGGGTTTGGCCAGAGCACAGACATGCACCGGCTTCCCCACATCATAACAGGACTGGGGAGAGAGTGAATTATGCAAGCCTAAATTGGTTAGGATTGCATCCCGAGTCTGCTCACTGGCCCAGCAAGTCCAGCATGGCCTAATCTGAAGACCAGTATCTCTTCTGGCAAGGACCTGCCTCTTTCCCAAAGATGCCGGAGTTGAAGCTGGAACCTTGCGCATGCAGGGCAAGCGCTTGTGCTAAGGGGAGTCAGCTTGCCATTCGTATATAATAATTTTCCAGGGTTGTCCCCCTTCTTATAAACATGTTCCAAAAAGGCTGCCAGCAAATCCTGAAAAGGCTTGGTGTTGCGGAGTGTGTGTGTGTTTTTCCTCTCCCCAACTCCCTGGGCTGCCGCATGGAATTAGCCCTTCCCGAATACAGAACGCAGGCAATCTCCGTCTCTGCTCCGGGACTGAATCCATTCTATCGACAATATCAATTTGTGTAATTCCTGCATTCGGATTTTGTTACCAAACCGCATTTGAAAGGAAGCACCGACCCCCATTAGCTCCTTAATTGTGGTTAAAGCGCTGAGCAGTTCAGATATCGGTCCCATCCGTGCCACGAGGGGTCCACGCCATGTGACAGGGAAATCGATATTCGTCGAGGTTGCCGAGCGCAGGGGGTAGGATAGCCAGATCCGTCTCATCTCCTTCCATTTTGGCTTCATTAGAGGTGCTTTAACCAAGATTGAGCAGGAAACAGAAAAAGTTCAGCAAGGCAAAAACTTTTGGGGTGAGTGTGCTCTTGCCAGGACGGTCCCTTTAACAACCCCTTTAGCTATTAATTAGCTATTAATATTTTTTTTGTAAGCAGCTTTGTGAACTTTTTAGTTGAAAAGCGGTATATAAATATTGTAGATGATAGATAGATAGATAGATAGATAGATAGATAGATAGATAGATAGATAGATTCATTCATTCATTCATTCATTCATTCATTCATTCATTTAACTGACATCATGGCACAGCCGGAGTGTCACACTTCAAGTCTCACACTGTGGTCCTGATCCAGGCCCCAACAGATGATCTTTTGAAACGAAGAGTGCTTCAAGGTTTCAATCCCATCCAGTGATGGGATTCAAATAAATTAACAATAGGTTCTATGTCCTAATAACCTAAATTAACAACAGGTTCTGTGTGCTAATAACCTTAATTAATAACAGGTTCTATGTCTTCATAACATAAATTAACCACAGGTTCCATGTCCCATTAGTAACCGGTTCGCAGAACCAGGTGCTCATTAGCAAACGGTTCTATAGATGCTATGAGTTCCCCCATATGGAACCACTGAGTTCCCCCATATGGTGTACAATACATATACATGTGCTGTGTGCATCCATTTGTGCGGATGGTCTTAAAGGCCTGTGTACATAACTCCTTGCGCATCCTCTTGCCGCACAACCAGGTTATAACACTGCTGTTCGAATAACACTGCTAAAAGGGGTGGCATCGAAACAGCCCTGTAATAACCACAAGCGGATCCATTCTGGGGTTGAATGTGCCATTAAATAGCTTTTTCCCTTTACTTTAAAAAGCACACTGGGATGGTGGGTTTTGTGTCCAGCAGACAGAGCAGGCTACTGCATAACCAGGTGGTCCTTCATTGTGAGCATAAGAAGCATCCCTATGTTATCCTGGGAAACATGGGGACTGTGGGATTGCTGCTGGTTTTGCAACATTTAAGACAGACAGACATTCGGTTTTGCAACATGGACATTCATAATGGAGGGGAAGACCATAATAGTCAACTCTGAAAATAGTTGACTGGAAAACAGGAAATTTCTATGATGTCATGTTTGAGGGGTTTTCTAATCTGGGCTTTGACGGATATATGAATTGATTCCCTTGAAAAGCAAGTGTGATGACTCAGGTTGCCAACTTCTTGGTCCTTCTTTGTTCCGATGCCTGTAAGAGAACTGGCTTGACCAGTTTACACAGGGCACCAAAGTTCACACTTTGTCAGTGGTGCTGCACTGGTGCGCATCTCGTGGAACAGGAGTCCAGTCACATATGCACGGAGGTCACACCTGTGCACTAAGGGTGCAGTCCTAACCATGGCCTATATCCTAAAGTGAAATTAAGCCCCTTGCTCTGGAGCAGTTAAGATGACTTTCCATAAGATATCACTAACATAACTGTGTGGCCCCATAACTGCTATGGATTTTGCCCTAAGTCTACTCAAATGTTAGCACCATTCAGTGGTGGGCACCAGCAGGTTCGCACCTACTCTATAGAACCGGTTCTTAACAAGAGATAGGACATATAAAGTTTAAAAATAGCCATTTAAAAGTGGCTGCCGGATGGACAGAGAACCGGTTCTTAATTTCTTTGAAGCCCATCACTGGCACCATTGTGTTCAATGGGTTTAACTCCCTGGAAAGTGTCTTTAGGATTGCAGCCTAAATCTCCAAAGCCACTTGCCTTTTCCCAGGAAGGGCAAGTGGCTTTGGAGATATAGCATGCATGCGCAACATTCGTGCGCATGCACTACACTTCGTACCCATGGGCTGAGGAAAGGGCAGTCCTCTTCTCAGTGGAAGCATTACAGAGTGAAGGACGCACATGTGAATGTGTGAACTTCTTGTTGAAAAGTGGTATATAAATACTGTAAGATAGATAGATAGATAGATAGATAGATAGATAGACAGACAGACAGACAGACAGACCGACCGATCGATCGATTGATTGATTGATCGATCGATCGATCGATCGATCGTTTATGGAAAAGCTTGCCTGCTTATTTCTGCCCAACCACACTAATGGGAGAGACACATACGCAAATCAGGTTGCAAACCAGACAGAAGAGCAAACCAGGTTGTTTTATTCTGGTTTATTGGCACTCCAGGGCAAGTGGCTTTGGAGGTGTACCACACATGTGCAGCATTTGTTTGCGTGCACTATACTTAGTACCCTTGGGCTGAGGAAGAGGCTTCTCAGTGAAAGTATTACACTTTCTATACTCAGTGAGAGTATTATACATCCCTCTTCTCAGTGAAAGTATTACAGAGTGAAGAACATACAGACAAACGTGCGAACTTGTGAACTTCTTGTTAAACTTGTGAACGTGTGACACAAGAGCAAACCAGGTTGTTTTATACTGGCAACCCTAGCAATGAAGGTCAGTTCCTGGTGCCATAACTTTGACCACCCATTCATGCACACATGAGGATGTTGCACGCATCAGCGTACTTATGGGGGTGCATTCATATTTAAATAAATAGAAAGACATGTGCCTTGTGTGCAGTGGGGGGAAAAAATGAGGATTGAGAAGGAAATCAATTTGTTTTTATTTTTTTAGGGCCCCACTTTGGTGAGAATTAGCTCTCCTTTGCCCTACAAGTGCCACCCGCAATGTCAAAAAAAGGGTACTTTCGGCATAATTGTAAAATCACACACACACACTCTAGATCTGGCACGAGGTGCGGCAAGCGAGATAAAGCGCTATTGAAACCAGATCTTTCAATTAGGAATGACAAAGTCTGATCCCTTCAAGAGCAGCAGGTTTTAATGAATTTTGTATGAATAGGAGCTGTTTGTATTCTGAAGTGCTGGCAGACACTCGCTCCTTGAGGGACCACCCGCTCTCTTGGATCTATATATCCTATTGATATCAAATGGGAGTGGTACACATGGATCAGGGGGGGGGGGGAGAGAAAGCTAACGGGGCCTGGGAGGGTTCACATACTACACATCGAGGAGGTTTGATGCTTAGTGTAACAATTTAATTACAAGCGAAATTGCCACATCTCTGATAATGTCACATATGTGGCAAGGGGGGAGACTAATTGGGGGAAAGGAGGGAAGAAACAGAGGGGATAAAAGAAGTACAATAGTAAAAAGAAACGCACTGAACCCAACGTCAAAGACTTTTGCATGGCCTTAATAGTCTTCCATTAAAACTCTATAACATTAATAGAGATACCCCCAAATCCAGAGTAACTACGGGAGCATGTAAGAGACTTTACATGCACCACCTAGTGAAAACCTAGTGAAAATATGGGAAATTCATATTGGAATCCAGAGTAAGTTGTTCTTACACCCCGTAAGAGCAAGGACACCCCGTCGTTACTCTGGATTTTGCCCCTAGTCCATTATTGTCAGTGGGGAAAGTATGGATAGGAATGCAGCCTCGGTGACATGTTTTAAGTCCTTGCACCAGAAATAGGCCACTGAGAGTCCAAAACTAACCAAGTTAGGCCAGCGTAACTCACCTGGCATAACTTCCTGTGGTTGTGTGGAAAGGTTGGCATGTCTGTACATTGGCCTAACTCCAGTGGTGGAATTCAAATAAATTAAGAACAGGTTCTATGTCCTAATAACCTCAATTAGCAACAGGTTCTACGTCCCATTAGTAACCGGTTCTCAGAACCAGGCGCTCATTAGCAAAGGGTTCTATAGAGAACCTGTGAGAACCCCCTGAAGCCCACCACTGCCTAACCCCCCACCCAACCTCCAGAGTGGCACACAAGTGTCTTACAGAACTTTTGTGACATCCCCAGGCCTGCACATGACTTATACTGGGATTTATGCCATCCTAACTGGGAGTTATGAATGCAATCTCAGACTGACAAACAATCAGTCTGTATGGCTACAATCAGGCTGCAATCTATCCATGCTTTCCTGGGAGTAAGCCCCATTGACTATAATGGGACTCACTTCTGAGTATTCCTGCACAGGACTGGGTTCACAGTCTCTAAGGCTATTATAGGCAGGGTGACCATATAGAATGGAGGACAGAGCGCCTCTACCTTTAACCATTGCACAGAAATGGGAATTGAGGCAGGTGTTGCTTTTTAAACCCTTCTATGATGAGTTAATGATGACTTTCTCCTTTTAAAAAGCTTGGAGTGGAGCTTGGGGGTATTATTGTTTTTAATGTTTTTTAACTTATGTATGTTTTTATTGCTTTTAATTGATTATTGAATGCTTTTAATTTATTTTATTGTTAGCTGCCTTGAGTCCGCTATGGCCCGAGAAAGGCAGGGTATAAATTTACTAAATAAATTAATAAACCTGGTTCATTTCCCTCTTTTATGCAAAGGTTAAAGGTACAGGAACTCTGTCCTCCATTCTATATGGTCACCCTGATTATAGGGGCTGGAGAAACGGTGATTGGCCTTTGAGCATTAGTGGACAGATTGTTTGTGCTGGATGGTATTGCAGCCTAGAGGGCGACATTGAGCAGAAGGACTCCATCTTTCAGGCTTTGTGGATGACGGACACACAAACACGGACACACACACACACACGTTATGGGTATTAGAAGGGCTACCTGGCCAAGGTTACCCCTGGCCAGGCAATGGTTATGGTGTCATGGGTACACGTGTATACACGTGTATGGTATACACGTTATGAGTGTCTGAAGGGCTACCTGGCCAAGGTTACCCCTGGCCAGGTAATGGTTATGATGTCATGGGTACATGTGTATACACGTGTATGGTATACAACATGTTATGGGTGTCAGTAGGGCTACCTGGCAAAGGTTACCCCTGGCCAGGTAATGGTTATGGTGTCATGGGTACACGTGTATACACGTGTATGGTATACATGTTATGGGTGTCAGAAGGGCTACCTGGCCAAGGTTACCTGGCCATAGGGTTACCCTGACCACTTGGTCAGGCATAACCCCCAAAGCATCCTGGGGTCTCAGCAACTTTGCCCCAGTCTAAAACCTCTCTGGCTTCTGCTTGACATTCTCTTCTTCAGCCCATTTGTCAGGTCTGGAGATGTGGGGGGGAGAGAAGGTCTAACTGTACACACATCCCCCCAAGCGGAGGGCCTTCCAAGGGGGCTGAGAAGGAAATGCCTTCCCTTTTAGCCAAGCACAGGACGTGGCGCAAGCTCTTATGGGTCACCTGTGGCCTCTAAAGCCGGTTTGGGCTGCTGGCTTGCAAGTCGAGGAATGAGAGTGGTGCGAAGGGGGTGATGAGGGGGGAGAAAGAAGAATGGGAAATGTTATCCGACATGCACTTCAGCAAAAAAGGCAATAAAGCCTCCGGACCCCTGTCACGCAGGACAAGGCTGCTGTATTTATTGTTTGCTCATTTAACCTGGTTAATTTTTAATAATGTTGAAATTTTCATTTTAATAATTTAGGTAAATTATTTATTAAAGCGCAGGATAGATAATAAGGGATCGGTGCAATTATGAACTGACAGTGTTACCTGCGGCTCATGAAAAGGTAAGGGTTTTGTGGGTGAAATATTTTTTGGGCCAGGTCCTTGTTACTGGGTAAACATTAAATTAGTTACAAGTTTGCCTCACATCAAATTACCCTGCATGCATGTTCTCTCTCTCTCTCTCTCTCTCTCTCTCTCTCTCTCTCTCTCTAAGTGTTCTTTTCTTGCTTGGAAAGGAAGTCCATAAAGATCTGTGATAATCCCTACAATCCAGAGTAACTATTGGAGCATGTAAGAGACATTTACGTCAATGTAGTTACGGCACGACCTAGTGCAAACCTATGGGAAATTCATATTGCAATCCAGAGTAAATTGTTCTTATGTCGGAGCAAGGACTTCCCAGGGTTAGTCTGGATTGCGCCCAATGTTAACTTATATCACATATAGAGCTGTGTTAAGGTAAAATTCCACCTTACCAGTTTTGAAAAATTTAGATTGAAGAAAGTGGTTCCCAACTTTTTAGGGTCTTTAGAGCAGTGGTTCTCAAAGTCAGGTTCAGAACAGGGTGTCCATATGTTTTTCCAGGACATGTCCTCTTTTTTAGCCTTGTGTCCTGGAAAAAAAAATCTTCATTGTCCTTCTTTTCCTTGTGAATAGGCAGCATGGAGCCTTCTTGTAATTAATAAATTATATGTAATAAATTCCATGTCATGGTTATAAATTTAATTACGGTATTTAAATTTACTTATTAATTATAAGTAAATATACTTATAAATTTAATTATTAAAATTAACCACACGAAAGCAATACAAATGAGTGTTTTTAATATTTATTTTGTCATGTTTATTTAATATTTTTGCTGGATGTGACATATGATCAATTCAGGGTCACCATTTCTTGGGGTCGCAATTTCATGAAAACCTGGCTCCCACCACCTTGGAATCTGACACTAATGCTGCAATCCTAAAGACACCTTCCTGGGAGTAAGACCCACTGAACACAATAGGGCTTACTTTTGAGTAGACATGGTTAGGCCTGCGCTCTAAGAGCCGCCATCTTGTAATGCAGAACTCAGCTGCAAACCATACTTTTCTGAGAGTAACCCCCAAATCCAGAGTAACTATGGGGAGCACGTAAGAGACTTTACGTGCACCGTAGTTACTGCACCACCAAGTGAAAACCTATGGGAAATTCATATTGGAATCCAGAGTAAGTTGTTCTTACACTGGAGCAAGGACTCCCCGTAGTTACTCTGGATTTTGCCCTAAGCCTCATTGAACACAATGGGACTTTACTTCCAAGTGGAAATGGAAGAGCTCTGGCATCATAGTAATGTAACTTCCTGTATGATTTCAAGTCATATATCCCTTCCATGACATTGCTTCATGTCCGGGGTGGGGATCCACACAATATTATTCTCAGAAGGGGGTCCCAGGCTGAAATACCATGTTTACTCAAATCTAATGTGCCATCAAATCTATTGCACACACTATACTCATAATCAAAACACCACGTTTACTCAAATATAATTAACCATCGAATCTAATGCGCACCCTGATTTTGGAGATTAAATTTGGCTGGAAAAGGTGAGAATTATAATCGAGTAAATACAGTACCTAAGAACTGGTGCCCTATAGGCTGATGCTTGATTTATAGATGCCAAGAGGTATTGTGGCTATAATGGTGATTGCACAGCAATGTTCTTTCAAACCCAGTAGTTTTGAATCCCAGTAGTGGGATTCAAATAAATTAACAGGTTCTATGTCCTAATAACCTAAATTAACAACAGGGTCTATGGGCGCAATCCAGAGTAACTACAGGGAGTCTTGCTCCGACGTAAGAACAATTTATTCTGGATTGCAATATGAATTTCCCCTAGGTTTTCACTAGGTGGTGCCGTAACTACGTCGACGTAAATGTCTCCTATGTGCACCTGTAGTTACACTGGATTGTAGGGTATGTCCCATTAGTAACTGGTTCTCAGAACCAGGCGCTCATTAGCAAAAGGTTCTATAGAACCTGTGAGAACTCCCTGAAGCCCACCACTGTCCCCCCCAAGTTGCAGCTTGTTTAACCCTTGAGGCTAATCCACCTTGATTGTTTCATAAATGACTAAAAATGGGGTCCTGGACCCATAGTTTGGGAGCTGTTGCCTTCCATGATTTTCACAATCACAACCCTTTCTGAACCTCTTTCCACATCTGCCGTCATCCAGGTTGACCTTCCAGATCTGGTCTTATTAACGATGTGCAGAAACATGTCTGAATTTTTTTTATTTGTCCTATAGAAACTATCTTGGCTTCCTTTGCAAATTCTCAGATGTTTCTGCTTAGAAAACCCTTGAACACCACATCAAATTCCATCTGTTTTTTTCTTCTCCAAAATCTGGTGTCCACTCATATTTTGTTTAACTCTTGTAAACTCTCCCCTTTCCTTTGAAGCTCTCCGCTGAATTACACGAGGAATGGCAAAGAGTTGTGGAAACCATATTGCACCAGGAGAGATACCAGTAAAATCTCACAAGAAAAGGCAAGCGCATGATCACTGTAGGAAGTGCACATCCGTGTGGCACAAGGAGTGAAGCATCAGCGCCCAGGATGACCAGACGCCTGAACCTAAAAAGGAGGACGTCTTAGATTACTCTCAGACTGGCCTTTCTGGTGGAAAATGGCATGTTTGCCTACTCACAAGTAAAGCCACAATTTTTGGCACTTTCGCTTTCCCATAGCCCTCAATGCATATTTTTGACTTTTAGGTTTTTGGCCATAACTTTTGATAGGAAGGAGATATTTCAAAACCGATTTTTGCATTAGATTCTGCTCTTCAATATGAATCCAACGACATATGACATGATGGGGGTCCTCCACACCATTGCCAAGTTTCAATATGGAGGACAATGAAGACCTTTTGGAGGACACCTGGACAGGAGGCTAACAAAGCAGATGAATCCGGAAAAATCCGGTCATATGGGCATCTTGTCCCAGGCTCTCATTATTCCGACATGATTTGACTCCGAATAATGAGAGCCTGGGACAAGATGCCCATATGACCGGATTTTTCTGGATTCATCCGCTTTTTTAGCCTCCTACCCGGATGTCCTCCAAAAGGTCTTCATTGTCCTCCATTTTGAAACTTTGCAATGGTATATTTGGTATATTTGCAACAACTGTGGAAAGTACACATTTGAGTTTTATTTATTCCACCATCCAAAGTTTGCAATGTTGTTTTTGGAGAGGGGACCCCGTGAAAGCAATCCAAATGTGTTTCTACTCCATATTCAGCACTCAGCTAGCCATGAATACGTGCTGAGAAAAAGAGGCAGATGCTATGAGGAGGCAGATGAAAGTGACCAGTCAACCAAATCTCCAAGGCTTGTGCTTCTGCCAAAGCTCGGTTTTCGAAACGTGAATGTCCGTGGATCCATTTTTGGACTGGAGCCCACACCATCTGGGACCAATGCCTGGTCTGAAATCAATCCCTGGAAGGGGTAGATGGAAGGCAGACTGGGCATAGTGCCTAGTGGTTAGAGACTGGCACCGGCTTCCATGCTTGCATGACACCCTTTAAACAGAGATTAACCAGAAAGTGGAGGTTTGTGCCACCATCCTAGGTGCCCTCCTGAGTGCACAAGTGATCCAGTCAAAAGGCCAGAAGTGCCTTCTGTTCCTCCACCATTGTTTCAGCCTTAAGTGCGCACCTTCTTTCCATGCTCCGGCAGCCAGTGAGCCTGGCTGGGTCTTCTTTCTCCTTGTCACAAGTTGGTCCCGGCTTCCCCCCACTTGTCCCCCCCAAGACACTCACATGTCCCAGCTGGGCCTTGCGCTCTTCACAGCATGTCTGGCTCTCTTCTCCTGACTGCGCTACAACACTATCAGTGGGTTGCCACTTTCCTCTCCTCTGACTTGGCTTGCTCACTCGTTCGCCCAGTGCCAGCTGGACCATGGGTTTCCAAAGTGCATGTCGCTCACAGGGATACCATAGGAAGTCTCCAGTGACTGCTTCTTCATGTTCACCCAGGTGCCACCATTTTGGATCTTGCATGGCACATCCAAATCTCATTGGGGTGCTGCTATCTTGGATCTCCCAAGGCTACCATGTTCATGGTGGTGGTGTCCATTTGAGCCTGAAAGAGGCTATGGTGAGGCACCTGGTGAGGACATAACTTTACCCACGTAGGTCTGACAACCAGGTAAGTGTGGGAACTATTGGCTTAGGCAATGAGCACTCTGGTGATGAGGATGTACATAGGAAGCCCAACAGCCAACCAGAGGCTGATTTCATGTCCTTGCATGTTCCGATCCAGAGGATCTTTCCTCCTCCATTCGAGGGGGTGGGACGGCCTCCTCCCCGTCCTTCTCCCGCCACATTCTCAAGGTGCAAACTAATCTTCGATGCCCAGCTCGATGATACAACCACCTCTAATTGGCCCTACATTTTCATCTGGTTGAAGTTCAGCCATTGCGGCAGCTGCCCTCCTCCCCTGGGAATTCACACCTTCATTATCACTCTTTACTGCCAAGCGGGCCGGAGGCTTCCCAGCTTGGAAGAGTAGCACTGATAAAAAAGAAGAGCAGGTTTCCCCCCCTTCTTTTTTTCCTCCAGTAGTTTCAATTTTAATTACCAGCATCAAGACAAGTTGCATCCTCACCAGGTTGTTTTCACACTAATTAAAGTGAGGAGGAGTTTATGGAAGGGACACCGACTCCTCCGTGGTGCTCATCTATTATTTACCGTCGGAAATGCAAATAATTTCCAATTTAAACAGGCTGAGCCGGCCAGCATTGGAGTATGGAGAGCCAAGGAGAGGAACTCACAAGGCTAAGCGGGACATCAGAGTCCAGAGAACTAACAGGAAGGAGGGAAGCTTCGACTGCGGTGAATTGGGACCGTTCCTGAAGCCTCCCCAAACTCAGAGCCATGTGCTGCCCAAAAGGGTGTCAGACGTTTATATCTCATATGACCTGATCTGGCCGATCAAATGATGACCTTTCAGGATTCTGACCTCAGAACTGCTATAAGCCTACCCTGAATATGTGCAAAATCCAGAGTAACTATGGGGAGTCCTTGATCCGGTGTAAGAACAACTTACTCTGGATTTCAATATGAATTTCCCATAGGTTTTCACTAGGTGGTGCAGTAACTACAGGTGCACATAATGTCTCTTACGTGCTCCCGCAGTTACTCTGGATTTGGGGGTATGATTTGCTACATCAACATCCTTAATGTTGTGATGATGACTTCAAGTCCGTTCTCTTTGGAGACCCCTTATAAAAGCTCGATACAGTCTACCTGTGAATTCACTTATCCATGGGATGAGTCTCCCAAAATGTAACCAGAATGAGGAAACTTTGCAAAGACCTGACATAGGGTGACTATATGACCAGAAATTTCTGGATTTGTCCTCTTTTTTATCCTGTCCAGGTGTCCTCCAAAAGGGCTTCATTGTCCTCCATTTTGCCTTCATTTTGGAACTTTGCAATGGTGTGCAGTACCCCATCGTGTCATATGTTGTTGGTTTCATATTAAAGAGCAGAATCCAAAGCAAAAATCAGTTTTGAAATATCTCCTTCCTATCAAATGTTGTGGTCAAAAAACTAAAAATCAAAATATGCATTATGCTCTATGAGTAACTGAAAGTGCCCAATATCACGGCTTTACTCGTGAGTAGGCAAATGTGCCATTGTCCACTGGAAAGGCCAGTGTGAGAGGAATCCAAGACCTTGTCCTCCTTTTGAAGTTTGGGCATGTGGTCACCCTGACCTGATGTGACTTTTTAAGGTCCGCAGAAGCAGTTTGGTTTCACTCCTAGAAACCTTGGGGTGAGAGCGCTGAGTCCAGCAAAACTTACAAATGGCATCGTGCAAAAGGAAAACATAGGGACAACCGGAACATATGCAGACCCCGGATGCATTTGAACTGCAGCAGCAAAAGGTGTGCATTGGCATTGCTTTAATTCCAACATCGATCCAAAGGTGGAAATTTTAAGGTTGGGTTAAAGGCATGGGGGAGCCTCAACGGCCTGCGCTGGGATGTCTTCTGGCAGGCAAGAAGCCATCACACAGATTGCTCTGCGCTTGCCTTATAAATTGATAAGGTGTCACCTCCCCCGCTACCCGGATTGCCCAGAGTAAATCCATATTCGGATAACTAGAAACACTTTAGTTTCACGGCAGTCCTGGGGCCCTTATGAGACGCCGGCAGATTTATGATTTCATATTACGCCCTGGAACAAGAGAGTGGGACTTCTCAACTTTTCTTGCCTGCTTTCTCCAGCCGCAGCGGATCTCGTGCTCCGTATGCAGCATCATCAAAACCTCTCGCATCACGGCCTTCCAGTGGCTGCGTAAAGCACTTTTCGTTATCAATGGTCTGCCACTGGTTTTGAAAACAGTGGAATTCTAGGGGGATTCATAGAAACTGCCATATACTGAGTTGGACCGTCGTGAAGCATTGTGCACACTTTCTGGGAATGACCTCCACTGACCAATACGTCCTACTTATGATGCCGCTACCCCTATTCATGATAAGCACCAAAGGGAATACCTGCATTTACTTGCATCTAATGTGCCATCAAATCTAATGCACACCCCTGTTTTAAAAGACTTGCAATCTTAAAAAAATGTTTACTGGCAATTATAATGCACAGCTACAAATCAGGTGCAAAATTTAATTTTACTGCACACAGCAATTAATAATTTGATAATAACACGACAATGGCAATTTGATAATAATATTTGATGACAAATTATTTGATAATATTTAATAATAATAATATGATGTGTTATAATTTTTACCTAATAGCACTACTTTATACAAGTTTGTTACATTCTTTATTAACGGTCCCCTGCAGGTTAACTGCCAGTTGTTTCCGACTATAGGGTGCCGTGCTCATCCCCATTTACAAGGCTTTATAGAGCCAGTGTTGTCCAGCGTTGTTCCGTGGTCATGGGGCTGGCATGACTGTATGCCAGTGGTTCTCAATCTTTCCAACGCTGTGACCCCTTTATAAGTTCCTCATGTTGTGGGGACCCCCAACCATAAAATTATTTTTGTTGCTACTTTATAACTGTAATTTTGCTACTGTTATGAATCATAACGTAAATATCCGATATGCAGGATGTATTTTCATTCTTACAAATGAAATGTGTGTTCTATGCACACATTGAACACAATGGGATTTATTTCAGAGTAGGCATGCACAGGATTCGGCCCTGAGGCTGCAATCCTATCCACATTTACATGGGAGTAAAGGCACCCCTGACTATAATGGGATTTATTTCAGAGTAGGCATGCATAGAATTGGACCCTGAGGCTGTCAGTCAGCCCCAGTGTGTGCGCAGCTACAGCTGGAGATCTGGCAAGCCTGACCTGGCCTCCTGCACCAGGGGTCTTTAGGCAACCACCAGGAAACCTCTAGGCGACCCCCGAAGGGGTCCCGACCCCCACTTTGAGAAACACTGCTGTATGCCAAGGCACACGGAACGCTGTTACCTTTCCCACCTAGGTGGTACCTGTTTATCTACTTGCATTTACTTTCTAGGTTGGCAGGAGCTGGGCTAAGGACAGGAGCTCACCCTGTCTTGTGGGGGACCCAGGTCTTAAACCCTGGCCTGCTGGTTAACGGTCACAGGTTCTTAATCACTCGTGCCACCACAGCCCTGATTCTACATTCTTATTACAATGTAGTATACTATTAAAGTAAATACTGATCTATACGTATAAGAATGCACCATCAAATCTAATGCGCATCTGGATTTTGGAGACTAAATTTGGCTGAGAAAGGTGAGTGTTAGATTTGAGTAAATATGGTTGTGTCCTCGGTCCCCATGGGGTCTCCTGAGTGTGGTCTCCTGAGTGTCAAGCATGGAATCATCATGCATATAACTAAAGAGATGTAAGGCTTTCTATTTAGGTCTACCCACATCGTGCCAGAGGTGAGCCCCACATGAGGCAAGGTGAATTGGGTGCTTCAGGGAGCAGGGCAGGAGGACTGGCAAACTGGTGAAGTATGTTGGTGGGGGTGCTTCCAAAGCATGTGAAGAAATTGTGCGTGTGTGTATGTGTGTGTGCGTGTGTGCATCGCTTCTGTGCTGACATTCAAATGAATACTCATGGATCAGGCGACAGGATCTGCTATATATGTGCACCCCTTCACACAGCCTATGAGAATACAGCTAATGTTTGGTATTTAGATCAGGCTCGTATGACACACCACAAAGGGGCAAAGTGACCTTTTTCAAACTTTGTGACCCATGACATGCCATAAAACTTTGGGGTACTATTTATTTATTCATTTATTTAAAAGATTTATAGCCCACCTTTCGTCTGTTAACAACAGATGCCTCAGGCTGCTTACAATAGTTAAATAAAAAAATAAGCAGGCCTCCGTCAGTCTTGAAAGACTATGGTATTGTGCTCGGTGCTGCATACGCTGCATGCGAAGCACGAAAGCCTGGGTTGGATTGTTATGGAGGATAGGCTGTTACCCAAGCAGCAAATCCCCCCTCTACACACCACTGAATTAGTCCAATGGAAAGCCAGAGCCTATACGATTGGATCCAGCTTGGCGTCGCAGAGCTGGGCCAAGGACAGGAGCTCACCCTGTCTTGTGGGGCCAACCCGGGTCCCAAACCCAGGCCTGCTGATTAATAGGCACAATGTCTTAACCACTTGCGCCACCCACAGCCCACACAATAAGACATATATCTAAAAACGAAATTCAAACAGAATGAAAACCATATACCCTACAATCCAGAGTATCTACGGGAGCACAAAAGAGACATTACGTACACCCGTAGTTACTGCACCACCTAGTGAAAACCTATAGGAAATTCATATTGCAATCCAGAGTAAATTCTTACACTGGAGCAAGAATTTCCCGTAGTTACTGTGGATTGCACCCTTAGAGGGTCAAACAATACAAATGTGCTCTGACCACAAAAAATGGAAGTGATTACTAAAACTAATCCTTACTGAGCATGGAGCACCACCAGGCATGGGGCACCACTGGACAGCAGAGTGCAGTGGGTACCCCTGGGCACTGGGGTACCACCAGGCACTGGGCTTCCCAACTGGGCATCAATGGGCAGCAGGCAGCTCCCTGCACTATTGGGCACCACCAGGCACTTCTGGGGGACTTTCTGAAGCCTGCAGAACTTTGTTATTGGAGAACACCTCTGATCACCATGGGTGGTCTCGGGGCTCAGGTGAGGTTCAGCCTCACCTACCTCCATTGACTCCATGTCCAGAGGTTGCAAACTCAAACGTATGTCAAATATGGTTCAAAAGAGGGGTAGAAGCTCCTCGAAGAGCCTAGAAAACACGGCGTCCCTGAAAGAAGGAATGGAGATGGCCTCTCCTTCTCTCCCTCCACCCTTCCCTCTATCTCTCTAATGAGAAAAAGGTTTTCTAATTTATTGCTTTTACAGGATTGTTCCTCCGCTGAGGCACAAATAGCAGCATATCAATAAAGCCAGCCATTTGAAGTTGGATATTTCCACCTCTGTCACAGCAAAAAATAATTAAAAACGGATTCGCCGGATCATAAATTGCATGCCACGAAGGACGGACCCGTCTTAACCCTGTCGGTGCCAATACTGTGCCCATGGAAAAGGGCTACTAGAAAGAGGGGAGATAAAGATCTCCTCCTAAGAAGCAAGGATCGCATTCTGCTGGTCTAACACACTGGAGCTGGAGCTGCTGACCATCAGTGGTCCTCAAAACTCATACATCCAGACAGAGTATAGGAATAAGGTCAGAGTTTCCATGAAATTGCCCTGTATCTGCAATCCTAAAGACACTTTCCTGGGAGTAAGATCCATCAAACACAATGGGGTTAACCTTTGGGTAGATCTGGTTAGGATTGTGCTCTCAATCCTTTTTTTCCAACTATCACCATCTGCCCCGTGAGATACCCATATCACAGCAAAGGTCCTACTTTCAGTGGACCCTACTCATAAGAAATATTCGTTGGACTACATCTTTATGGTTTGAGGGCCATCAACTCTGGGAATGCAATTGAAAACACACTTTCCTGGGAGTAAGACCTATTGTGCACAAAGGGGCTTACTTCTAAGTAGACATGGTTAGGATTGCAGCCAATGTGTTTGTTATAATTTTTACCTAATCGTACAGTGGCGCCCCACGTAAAATATGTTCCATGTAACAAAAATTTCTCTAGGAACTAGGATTCTGCTTCACATAACAAGTGTTGCTTCATGTAACAAACAAACTCGTTGGCAATTGGGGGCAGACGCACTGGCCTTTTAAAAAGCGTCAGGGCTGCCTAGTGCGCCTGCCCATAACGAAAGCAACACTTCCGCGCTGTTCCTCCTGTGGCTGGGCGTCCGCTGGGCAGAGGGAGAGAAGAGCAGTGGAGAAGAGGGAAGCAGCTCAGGACTACCCAGAAGGGAGTAGGGAATGGAGAGGATCAGGATGAAGAGAAGGAGAAAGTGGGGAGACACTTGGAAAGGATCTTGGATTGCAGCCTCCTAACCATGTCCACCCAGAAGTAAGCCCCATTTTTTTAAATGGGTCTAACTCCCAGGAATGTGTCTTTAGGACTGCAGCCTAAGTAGATTTCATAGGATCATGCACACTGAATGCATGTTTTGAATTCAATTACAGTGTTTTATCATCATTTTTACATCCAGTTAATATTTTTATATGAATATTTTGGGGGTTGTGGAACCAATTGTCTGAGTTTCCATTGTTTCCTATGGGAAAATCTGCTTCACATAAAGAATGTTTCATGTAGCCAACATGCCTCCGGAATGAATTAAACTTGTTATGTGAGGCGCCACTGTACTACTTTAGACAATGGGTTTGTGTTAAATTTTTCATTACACTATAGTAAACGAAATACTGACCTATACTTATAATCAAAATATTTACTCGAATCTAATGCACAATTGAATATAACTCTCAGCCCGATTTTGTGGACTAAATTTGGCTAGAAAAGGTGAGCGTTAGATTTGAGTAAATACAGTATCTCCCCAATGTACTTTCTGCATGAAGGGAACAGAGAAACAGGGAAAACTGATGGCCTTCCTTGTGCCCTATAGCACTTAGGGCACCCCCTTTATATGTGGTCTCTGCTAACAAGCAGTCCAATCCTATCTTTCCCAGCGCCCAGCAGTGCCAGAATGGTAAAAGCTGGCCCATATCCTAAAGCCAAATTAAGCCCTTTGCTCTGGAGTAGTTAAGGTGACTTTCTATAAGAGCACTAGAGGGTGATGTAACTGCGTGGACCCATAACTGTTCTGGATTTTGCCCACTGTATACTACTACTGGCACAGGAAGGCCAAGGGAGATCTCAGGAGAAGGGGACATAAGATCCCAAGGGAAACCACAATGGGGCTTTCCATAACCACTATTGCAATCCATCCCTAACCCCTAACCAACACTGCAACTATATACAGTGCAATACAGGACCATGTTGTGTAGCTCCATCTCTCACAACTGCCAAGCCAACACCTTTGTCCTCGTTCTTTTACAACTGTTCTTTTTTGAGTGTGTGGGGGGGGGGGAGAGGAATAAACCTTCTTTGCCCAGCCTAAGGCTGTTCTGAAATTTCCCTGGAGAACAGTGAGGAGAGCACCTCCAGACCGAGTCTCGGGAGGTCGTCAATGCAATAATATTGAACAGAAGACGACACTTCATATCGGAAAATCCCAAAGCCAGAGCCCAGATCTCATCCCTGGAGGCCATCAGAAGATAGGAGAGAGTAGAAGAGGAGCGAAGGGTTGACCCCATCTTTAAACCTCTTGACTTGCAAGTCCATTTCCTACTTAAGCTCTCTCCTGGTTTTCCACCATCCTCCTCTCATCCTACAGTCTGTTGGTTTTTTAATTCTTTTGGCTACCTTCTATGTACTTTCCCCCCATACTTGTTTGCTTCCAGGGTCCACCAAGCCTTCTACAGCAGTGGTATTCAAGCATTTCAGCCCAGGACCCCCTCTGAGCATGACAATCTGTCCGGGACCCCACGGAAGTGATATCACGGCTGGAAGTGTCATTCATAGAATCATAGAGTTGGAAGGGACCCAGTGGATCATCTAGTCCAACCCCCTGCCTGTAGCAGGAGATCCTCATCTTGTGAGGACCCTGGTCTCGAACCCTGGCCTACTGGTTAATAAACACAGTGTCTTAACCAGTTGTGCCACCAGAGGACTATATTAAAGGTGCCAAGTAACAGATTCCAAGATGGCTACTTCCAGCTTCTTGCAACCACCCTAAGATGAAGTCGCAACCCACAAGGGGGTCCCGACCAGGGAGACTAGATGCCCAAACCTCAAAAGGAGGACAAGGTCTTGGATTCCTCTCACCCTGGCCTTTCTGTCAGACAATGGCACATTTGCCTACTCATGAGAAAAGCTGGGATATTGGGCACTTTCACTTACCCTTACAGCTCAATGCATATTTTGATTTTTAGTTTTTTGGCCATAACTTTTGATAGGGAGTTATTTCAAAACTGATTTTTGCATTGGATTCCGTTCTTCAATGTGAATCCAACAACATATGACATGATGGGGAACTGCACACCATTGCAAAGTTCCAACAGGAAACCAAAATGTTACCCTTTTGGAGGACACCTGGACAGGAGGCTAAAAGAGAGGACAAATCTGGGAATTTGTGGTCATATGGTCACCCTGGTCCCAAACCCCACTTTGAAGACCACTGCTCTACAGGCTCTTGGGACTCTACAGCAACTCACTATTTGTGGCACAAGTGGTATGATCCCGGATCCCTTTGGGATTCTACCATCCAATTCTGGTGCATGTTGAAATCAGACCTGCTTAACATCCATTGTACCCATTACACAGAAGGAGTGGGTAAAGTTACGGCTTTTGGTACTTCTGACTATAGGTGGCAATTGTATTTTTAATGCTCTTCCATTAAACTTCTGGATATCTGGAAAAAATTCCTGACAGTGAGGGGGGTTTGGCAGTGGAACAGATTGCCAAGGGCGGTGGTTGACTCTTCTTCACTGGGGATCTTCAAGCAGAGGCTTGACAAACACCTGTCGGGGATGCTCTAGGACAGGGGTGTCCAACCTTTTAGCTACCCTGGGCCACATTGGAAGAAGACGAGTTGGTTTGGGCTGCACATAAACACTCACAACTTTTTTTAAAAAAAAATGTAGGGCAAAATGTAGGATGTCCTATATGGGGCTTACTTCTGAATAGGCATGATGCATAGGATGGGCAGCGATCATCTCCAAGCTAAACCTTGGAGTGACCCTCCAAGAGTAACTTGGAGTGACAATCCAGAGTAACTACGGGAGCACGTAAGAGACATTACGTGTACCCATAGTTATTGTACCACCTAGTGAAAACCTATGGAAAATTCATATTGTAATCCAGAGCAAATTGTTCTTACACCGGCGCAAGGACTCCCTGTAGTTACTCTGGTTTGTGCCCTAAGTATCATAGATTATCATGGGGGTTTTCTGCTGAGTAGCCGTGCATAGGATTGGGTTCTCAGACTGCAACTTGGGAGTAAGCCTCATTGACTTTAGTGGGGCTTACTTCTGAGGAGGCATGATGCATAGGATGGGCTGTGATCCTCTCCAAGTTTAACCTTGGAGATATGCTGCAATCCTGAACACACTCTCCTGGGAGTAAGACCCACTGGGTACAATGGGCCTTACTTCTGAGTAGACATAGTTAGGGTTGCAGCATATCTCCAAGGTTAAGGTTGGAGAGGATCACAGCCCATCCTATGCATCATTGGGCTCTCGGACTGCAACTTCGCAGTAAGCTTCATTGACTGTAATGGGGCTTACTTCTGAGTAGGTCTCAAGGGCAGCAGGCAGCAGCTGGGATAGAGGCTGAGGCTGCTTTTGGGGGATGCAGGTGGGTGAGCACTGCACGGTCTGCAGGGGCCTGAAGCGCTATGGGTGTCCGGAGGCAGGTAGGGGGAGAGCCAGGCAGCCCAGACCAGCTTTGTGGTGGCCGCCCAGGGCAGTGCGCAAAGAAGCACACAAAATTTGAAAAAGGCTGCTGCCACAAAGCCAGTTTTTCCAATGGTGGTAGCCAGCTTTGCAGGAGGGCCGCAACCACCCTTGTTCTGGGCCGCATGTGGCCCCGGGCCACATGTTGGTCACCCCTGCTGTAGGAGGATCTCCTGCTACAGGGAGGGGGTTGGACTAGATGACCTACTAGGTCCCTTCCAACTTTAGGATTCTATGAAACAAAAAAAAATGTACAATGGACCATCTTATCTACATGCTCACCATCCACGAATTTCAGTATCTGTGGATGATGAGACCTTAGCTGGATGGCTTCCTAGGACTTCCCCGATAAAAACAGTAGGTCCTCTAAGGACATCAAGCTGCAGATTTCATTATCTGTGGAATTGGGGGATTCTGGAATGAATCCTCCGTGGATATCAAGGTTCCCATTGTAGTCAGGGACACAAAAGGGACAAAGGCCTGACACAGCTCTTTTTAAATGTGAGAGCTTTGAACATGGGGGACACCCTAGGATACCCTTCCCATCATCAGTATCCTAAAGTGGTACAGTCCAGAACGGCCTGTCTCTACCGCTTTGAGCAGTGAAATGCTCAGAGAACCTCTGACGTCAGAGGAAAAACCAGAAGGAAAAAGAAATCTCGTTTCTGGCACTTGAAAGCCATGGCCTGGAGTAGGTACACACTGTAATAAGTTTTTAATAATAACTTAATTGATAATTTGCCCCCCCTGCCAAGACACCGAAGGCGCTTACACAAACAATTAAAATATGATTACAATAAATAAACAGCAATAATTAAAACATCATAAAACAGACAGCATCCCAGCCAAGGCAAATATGGAAAAACAAAACACAACAAAACCAGCCTTGTCGGGGAAGGGGGGGCAAGGATGGGGGGGAAGCGAGGATCCTTGCACAAAGATTCATCTCTACTTGGCATTGCATTCAGATTTTCCCCGTGAAGCTCTTTCTACATTTGCTGTTTTTACATTTTGGCAGCCTTGCCGTCATTAGAAGGGAGAGGGGAAAAAAAAACCCCACACTCAACTCCTGTGCATTTTAAACGGCCATAAATTAACGGGAGTTTTATAGAATGTAATAATGCAGAATCCACTTTAATTTGAATAAATTCTGATCTACAAAAGCAGGGGGAAGGGAGTTTGAAAGGGGCTTATGATATGGCATCAGGCATTATAAAACTGCAACATACAGTATGTTGTGTGTGTGTTTAAAACCCGTATTATTAAAACCCTTTTTAAATATTATTATATTTATTTATTATTTATTTTATTATTATTAAAACCCTTATTTCATAGAGACCTCAATTCCTGGTTCTTAGTTTGAAGTAGACAAGGAAAGAAGATTTGGTTCCCAACACCAGCTTTTGAGTGATGTCACGTCAGACACAATCCTAACTTGCGCTGGAAGTTTCCACACAAGTTTTGGGCAGCCGGTGGCTCACACCGAGACAAGGGGAAACTTTTTCCCTTTCCCCAGGGAAAGCCACTGCAGTCTCAATGGGACTACTTGGATTTGTAACATCTCAATAGGTGATGCAAATCCAAGCCTGACAATGGGGCTAGGATCCCATATGAGTGTCCTAGAAATACTTTATGTTGAAGAATGGTGGATCAAGAGCCTCAAGCAGAGGCTCAACGAGCACCTGTCGGAAATGCTCTAGGGGGATTTCCTGCTACAGGCAGGGGGTTGGACTAGATGACCTACTGGGTTCCTTTGAACTCTAGGATTCTATGATGGGCTTTGCTGAAATGGAGAAACTTACAATTTTCCTTAAGGAAAAGTCAGTGAAAACTTTTATGGATAATTGGAATCCATTCATGGACTTTCTCCATGGAAAGGGATGATGACAGCGTTCTATGTTAACAAATTAACAACAGGTTCTATGTCCTAATAACCTTAATTAACAACAGGTTCTATGTCCTAATAACCAAAATTAACAGCAGGTTCTATGTCCCATTAGTAACCGGTTCTCAGAACCAGGTGCTCATTAGCAAAGGGTTCTATAAAACCTGTGAGAACCCCTTTAAGGCCACCACTGAATGATGAGTCAAATGAATTATGGACCTGATGAATGGACAATTGTTATAGAATTTTTATTTCCTTTTTTCTATGTTTGTTAAATAAGATTATAGTGTAAGATTTTCTTTTTGGTAGTAAAAATTAGTATTAGACGAAAGAAAGATAAATTCAGAATTCTGTGCTTGCCATACATCTTTTAAAAATATTTTTTAAAAATATTTTATTTTATTTTTCTCTTTTTTTCCTTTTTCTCGTTTTTTCTCGTTTTATTTTTCTCTTTTTTTCCTTTTCTTTTTTCTCTTCTTTTTAAAAATCAATAAAAATATATTGATTAAATAAAATAAAAATAAAATAATAAATAATAAAATGAAATAAAAATAAAAATATATTTTTTTAAAAGGATCTGGTACAAGTGCCCTGCCTCCTGTACCCCAACAGTCCTGCCCACCTGCCCACAACTACTTTTGAAATCTAGACAGGGGAAGCTTGTGGGTTCTCAAATGTATATGAGAACAATCTCAAATGTATATGAGAACATATATGAGAACCAATGTATATGAGAATATATACCTCTCAAAAAGGTATATGAGCCCTGAATCTTGATGGGAGACCTGTGTCCAGTGAATTTCATTGGTCCCTTCTTCCTAAAACCAGGGCCTTGATTGAATTTTGCCCGCTTCCGTACTATTCAGCCCATGTCTATATTGGGGTGGGAATGAATGAGCCGAGGAGACAAACCAGCCTCCAGGGACTGCTTGGCCAACGCAACAACTTCAGTCAACATTTATCGACTCCAAGCAACAATTTGCAGCTTTACTGCCATCTCCTTGAGATTTCCAAGGGGAGACATTTTTGTTGCACGGAACCGGCTCCCATCCGTTAATGACCTGAAACCCCCTTGGAGGCTTCTTGCTGAGGAGTTTGGGGAGAGTCAAGAAAATTAAAAACTCCGTCGTTCCACGAAAACTCCAAGCTCAAGCATTTTCATGCAATACTCTTGAGATCTCAATGGCTCCCCGACATGCTGCCGGGTAGGGTGCAATCCTGTATTGTATCCACCCATAAGTAAATCACATAGTGTTCTATGGAACTTACACTCAGGAATATGTGTTTAGGATTGCAGCCTAAGAGAGGTGGGATCGGGAAGTTGATATCAGAACATACTATTAATTATGCTGGGTTCAGAGCTGGTGGGCCTCCATATTTGGTCATGATCAGTGTTGTTCCAATTAATGATACAACCTATCAGGGAACAACAACAACTGGAACCGTAATGGGCTGCTCCTGCATCCGATGCAGTGACACAACAAAGTCTTGTGACATTATGACACCACTTCTGGGTTCTCCTTGGACGAGGGGGAGCTCACTGAGTTCTTTTTGCGGAACTTTTCATTGACCCCCTCCATAGGATCTGCTGATAGTCTCTGCAACAAATATATTTAAGGGGGGTATATTTATTTAAGGGGGGTAGCCCCTTACATTCATACATTCATACACCCCCCTTTATACATTCTTATAGGGCACAACAAGGGCTCTGCCAAGGTCAAGTCAATTCGGGTCTGTTACTCCAACATCCTATGGCTGACCCATATAAGGGTGAACAGATGCCCAAACCTCAAAAGGAGGACAAGGATTCCTCTCAGCCTGGCTTTTCCAGCAGACAATGGCACATTTGCCTACTCATGAGTAAATCTGAAATATTGGACATTTTCATTTTCCCATAGAGCTCAATGGATATTTTTTAGTTTTAGTTTTTTGGCCATAATGTTTGATAGGAAGGAGAGATTTCAAAACTGATTTTTGCATTGGATTCTGCTCTTCAATACGAATCCAATGACATATGACATGATGGGGTACTGCACACCACTGGAAAGTTCCAAAATGAAGCCAAAATGGAGGACAATGAAGCTCTTTTGGAGGACACCCAGACAGGGGGCTAAAAAAGAGGATAAATCTGGAAATTTCCGGTCATAAGGTTACCCTGACCCATATGTCTTCAGGAAGTCCTGAAGGGGGCATGTGGCCCACTGGCCCTCTCGCTGTTGTTTCTGAGCAGCTGTGTTACAAATTATTCCAGTAGCCAAAAAGGTAGCCATCAGTTGATATCCAACATGATCCAGTTAAATTCCTTTTCAAGCAGCCTAAAAACTATATCTATATCCACATAGCCCAGCTGAACCAGGAAGGAACAAATCCTTAAAATAGCTGTCTGTGGAACTTTCCGCCACTTGATATTTGGTATTCTTAGGGCACAATCCAGAGTAACTACGGGAGCACGTAAGAGACATTACGTGCACCATAGTTATTGCACCACCTAGTGAAAACCTATGGAAAATTCATATTGCAATCCAGAGTAACTTGTTCTTACTCTGGAGCAAGGACTCCCTGTAGTTACTCTGGATTTCACCCTTAGAGCATCTTGAGGCTCTCAGATTTAATTTTTGCAACATGCCACCTCGCCCCAGAAGGTTCTAGTCCTCATGGTTGTCTTGAGTTTCCTTCCTAGGAAAAAAGGCAGCATCTCAGCAGTCTGAAGGGGCATCTATTAGGATGACCAATGGTGAGTGGGTAATATTCAGTCTCGATAGCCAGGAGGGAGAGAATGAATTATGCAAATATATGCAAATATGATCCATTTGTCCTGGATGCAGAATCCAACTTTTCCTCGGCATAACATTTTGAGATCTATAACATACAGATACCTTAAAAAAATGCAGATTAGACTCCGTCCTGATGATATTCCTTTTTGAATTTTATATATGGAAAGAAAAAGGTGTTGAAATTTATTTTATGACCAATCTGAATGGGAAATTATGCAGAGCAATAAAATAAAGAAAATTATAAATGAGGAAGAGGAATGGGTGAAATCTGGAATAAATTACAGGAAGGGACAAAGGGCCCCATTTGTAAAGAAAACTGAAGATCTGCACTCAAAAAATTACATTCCCAGCAGAAACTCCTTGTTCAGTACTGGAAGGGTGGTCGATTTCATAACCAAACACAAGTTGAATTTGTTATAGGGAAAATGCTGAAAAGAAGGTTCTGTTAGTGGAGGTTCTTGAATTATCCAGACAATTACCTGGAAATCTGTATATTAATAATATTAATAATGATATTGATTATTACTAATAAATAAAACTGGTTTGATAGGTTCCAGGCAGAGACTTGTATCAATTGCTTGATATTAGTTTGCAAATGTGTTTCACATAGTTTGGATAATGATAATGATAATGATGATGATGATGATGATGATGATGATGATGATGAGAAGAAGAAGAAGAAGAAGAAGAAGAAGAAGAAGAAGAAGAAGAAGATCAATCTCCATTTGATTTTGAATTAAGAAGAAGAAGAAGGGTGAAATCCAGAGTAACTATGGGGAGTCCTTGCTCCAGTGTAAGAACAATTTACTCTGGATTCCAATATGAATTTCCCATAGCTTTTCACTAGGTGGTGCAATAACTACGGTGCACGTAATGTCTCTTACGTGCTCCCGTGGTTACTCTGGATTGTGCCTGAAGAAGAAGATCAATCTCCATTTGATTTTGAATAAAATAATAACAATAACAACAACAACAACAATAACAATAACAAGAAGAAGAAGAAGAAGAAGAAGAAGAAGAAGAAGAAGAAGAAGAAGAAGATGATCTTAAGACTGCAATCCCAGCTGGCCTAAACCCTGCTATAAGTCCGGTGTTGACTGAGGGGTATCACAAAAGTGTCATAAGACACTTCTGTACCAGTCCTAGAGGAGGGTTAGGCCAGGATTCCCAGATGCCAAGACCACAAAAGGTCTAGGATTCCTCTCAGCCTGGGCATTCCAGTGGACAATGGCACCTTTGCCTACTAATGAGTAAAGCCACAATATTGGGTACTTCCCATAGAGCTCAATGTATATATTTTATTTTTAGTTTTTTTGTCCATAACCTTTGATAGAAAAAAGGTATTTTAAAAGCGATTTTTGCATTGGATTCTGCTCTTCATTACGAATCCAATGACAAATGACATGATGGGGCAGTGCACACTCTTGCAAAGTTCCAAAATGAAACCAAATTGGAGGACAATGAAGCCCTTTTGGAGGACACCCAGACTGGAGACTAAAAAAGAGGACAAATCTGGAAAACTCCAGTCATATGATCACCCTAGTTAGGCAAGTGTACAGACATGCACTTGGGAGACTGCACGAGTTGTGCCAGCCTGGGTTAGGATTGCACCCTAATACTCATCAGCTCAGTCCAAACCCAAATGTAGATGCTCAATCATCTTTTCTTTCCTTTTCCCCTTGACTTAGGGTTACGATATGTCCTGGAAAACCAGGACTGTCCTGGTTTTCGGGGACTGAGTTTACATGCTGGCAAGTTTGACAGGGGATCCTCCTGTTCCACTTTTGTGGAAGAGAATTATGGGAACCCTACCTAGACTAAATAGAGCGCAATCCAGAGTAACTACGGGGAGTCCTTGCTCTGACATAAGAACAATTTACTCTGGATTGCAATATGAATTTCCCATAAGTTTTCACTAGGTGGTGCCATAACTATGTCGATGTAAATATCTCTTAGGTGCTCCCGTAGTTACTCTGGATTGTAGGGTAAGTGCACAATCTTAACTTTGGGCAAAATCCAGAGTAACTACAGGGAGTCCTTGCTCTGGCGAAGAACAACTTACTCTGGATTCCAATACGAATTTCCGATAGGTTTTCACCAGGTGGTGCAGTAACTACGGGTGCACGTAAAATCTCTTACATGCTCCCATAGTTACTCTGGATTTGGGGGGATGTAAGCCCCATTGTGTTCAATGGCTCTTACTCCCAGGAAAGTGTGCTTAGGATTGCAACCTAGATGTTTTTCAGTTGTGCACCAGGAAATATTTTTATTTTTTTTAAAGGATCATAGATGAAGATTTTCAGATCTACTAATAAAGTTGGCCCAGAGGGGAAAGTGATCCCGGTTTTGTTCCAGGAGAATATTTCAGAATTGCTCTTTCCACCCCCGGGTGCAAGGAAGATAGAGGGGAAGCGCTTTTGGGGGGCCGGTCACTGTCTCTGGGTGTCACTGATGGTAGGCGAAGCTGGTCCTGAGCCGGCAGCCCCAGCTGTCACTCTGAGCGATGAATTACATGCTATAAGAAGGTGCTGACAGGAGCAGCTGGACTTCAGAGAGTGATGAAAAGGGAACCAAATTCATTCTGAGTTCAGGCAGACTGGCTTGTTAGGGACACAGGGGAGGCCACGGCAGCAGGACTGCACCACCTGCTGGCCCAGAGTGGACCTGCCACCCGTCACCTTCTCCGAGACTGTGGTGCCACATCCCCAGCAGGAGGGACGGATCTGGCCCAGGGACTGGAGCATGTTAGGAACCGGGTAGGAGGCCTGCAATTCCTCTTTGCAACCAGAGAAAAACAATTTCCTGCAGTGCCTTTGCTGAATGCTTGTTGTAACCTAGCAGTGAGGAGCTTATCAAGTCCAAAAAGAGAGAACGAGGCACTACAAGCTGTATATTTGTTTGGTATAGGGTTGCCATATATCCGGAAAAGGGGACAATCCAAAATTTTTGGGATTGTGTTCACATACTGTCAAGAGGAGTCAGAAAATTAGAAACACACAAGAAAAATTTCATCACAACCGCCTATAGTATGTTTTTTTAAAAAAACAACCTTTTGTCACTTGTATACTCTTGCCCCGCAAGTAAACGAGGACAATTGGGGAACTAACAATAATGAGCGGATACGGCGAAATTCTTGGCCCAGTAAATACAAACAAAGGGAGAAAAAAATCTCTTTTCCTTGTACATTTAATATGTGGAGATGTTCGAGGACAAAGGGCACCCATTTGGGCTTGTTCCAAACGCCCGAACATAAGAGAAAGGTTTAAGCGCATATACAAAAAGAGTTTCTTGGCATCTCTCAAAAGTTGGCAGAAAAAAAGAGGAGGAATAAAGAGAGAATAAAGGGAGAAAAAGAGCTCAGATATTTTTTGTTGCTCTACCATGAGTTTGCACCACTTTCTCTCCCTGCCTCTTCTTGTTTCTTGTGAAACTGGCACATATTGTGACATTGCAATTCTTCAAAAGTTTTGCCATGGATTTTTTTTGGGGGGGTGCATGTGTATGTGTTCAATATTTTGGGGATCAGTCCCTTAAGAGGGAGTTGCCACAGTGTGCATGCACCTCTGTGACATAATGGGTGCAATCCAGAGTAACTACGGGGAGTCCTTGCTCCGACGTAAGAACAATTTACTCTGGATTGCAATATGAATTTCCCATAGGTAGTGCCATAACTACGTCAACGTAAATGTCTCTTACGTGCTCCCGTAGTTACTCTGGATTGTAGGGATAATGACATAATGGCAGCACAAGATTTCATGACATCATTGGAAACTCACAGTGCAATCCTAAAACATGTCTACTTAGAAGTAAGTCCCATTGTATTCAATAGTACTTACTCCCAGGAAAGTGTGGTTAGGATTGTAGCCTCAGCTGAACAAAGCAAGTCCTAGGAGCATAGAACTTCTTTACTGGAATACTGAAAGATTGTGGGGGGAAATATAGCATAGATATGGTGCTCCAGGTGCTGGAGCCCCAATTTTAAATTCCTAATTCAGGTCCCAAGGGTGACCATATGACCGGATTTTTCCGGATTGGATCTCCTTTTTAGTCTTCTGTCTGGGTGCCCTCTAAGAGGGCTTCATTGTCCTCCATTTTGCCTCCATTTTGGAACTTTGCAATGGGGTGCAGTACCCCCATCATGCCATATGTCGTTGGATTTGCATTGAAGAGCAGAATCCAATGCAAAAATCGGTTTTGAAATATCTCCTTCCTATTAAAAGTTATGGCCATAAAACTAAAAATCAAAAATATGCATTGAGCTCTATAGGAAAGTGAAAGTGCCCAATATCATGGCTTTACTTGTGAGTAGGCAAATGTGCCATGAAAGGCCAGGCTGAGAGGAATCCAAGACCCTGTCCTCCTTTTGAGGTTTGGGCGTCTGTCACCCTAGCATGGTATAAGTGGCCAGTTAGGCTAAGTTCTGGACAAGGCACCTGCACTTAGGCTGCACTTAGGCTGGCATAAGTCCTGTGCAGACCAGGGGATGACACAAAAGTGCTGTAAGGCACTTCTGCCACACTTCTGGTGAGTGAGACCAGTGCACAGGAATATGCCGACATCCACACACCACTATGGGAAGATATGCCATGTGAGTTAAGCCAGCCTAAATAGTTAGGATTGTGCCCTATGTCTCTCAAAGTGGACCCACGGTTCTTGTGCTTTGTTTATTTGTTGGGTAGCATAGCTAGAGGGAGTACAAAGAACTAAGTTTGGCATTGAGCCTCACTGTGGTGTATACAAGTGGTGGGATTCAAATAAATTAACAACAGTTTCTATGTCCTAATAACCAAAATTAACAACAGGTTGCATGTCCCATTAGTAACCAGTTCTCAGAATCAGGTGCTCATTAGCAAAGGGTTCTGTAGAACCTGTGAGAACCCCCTGACGCCCACCACTGGTATACCCAGTGGAGTACAGTTCCTGCGAGCTGCCATGACTAAAGCCATGGGTGCCACAGCGAGAAGTGGTGCCAGCATGCCCACCGCTACCACAACTACCCCACCTGGGGAAGTCCAGGGAGCACTTAGGTGTCCAATGCTGGAGAAGCTCTGCTGCTTGGCCAACTGTGCAAGGTGCATGTGCCCTGGCTGGGACACACATGGGCTATCCACAGCCAACTGGAAGCAACTGAGTGCCAGTGGGGGGAGTTGCCACAGTGTGCATGCACCGCTGTGGTGCATGCGCATCATGACATAATGGCAGCACAGGGTGTCATGACATCGCGCCGTGCCATGGACACAGGTTGCGCTCAGTACACCTCTGTGTATATCTCCGTTTTGCACCCACCATCAGGAATGGCTCCAAAGGGGGAGGGCCACTAGCACTCCGCAATAAAATTCCCTGAAAATCTTAGTGCTTTGCACCCCCTTTAGCTATGCTACTGAATGAGATCCTGCTTCTTCTTCCTCCCTTCCCCAACTATATAATTCCGAGGGTGGGATCCCACAATACAGTGGCTTGAATCTTTTCCCCTAGTTTGTATTAGGGCAAAATCCAGAGTAACTACAGGGAGTCTTTGCTCCGGTGTAAGAACAACTTACTCTGGATTGCAATATGAATTTCCCCTAGGTTTTCACTGGGTGGTGCAGTAACTACGGGTGCACATAAAGTGTCTTATGTGCTCCTGTAGTTACTTTGGATTTGGGGGTATGGCTGCAATCCTAACCACAGTTTCCTGGGAGTAAGTACTATTGAACACAATGGGATTTACTTCTGAGTAGATATGCTAGGATTGCACTGTAGGACTAGAATATAACCATGGCTCCTCTTGGACTTGGGCCCATACAGTGTATCATCTTAAGCATTCTAGTTAATCTGCCCTGACTCTCTATTTTCCTCCAGGGCAAAGAACTAAGTAAATGCTTCTTCATTGAATTATCCCCTTTATGCTGCTTGAGATTCACCTTTCGTCCTAAAAAGGAAGGGGATAAAAAAAAACCCAACTTCCACAAGCAAGAATATTAAAATCTCATCATTTGCTATTCCGTTATTGTTTTCTCATTATACATGTGTTTATTTTTAAGTCACTTGCGCAGAATCTGGAGTTTGTTTTAAATATTAAGCAGCATTTGTTGCTTTTTTTTCACTCCAGCAAAATAAAAAATGCAAAGTTTTTAATAGGAGTTACTTATAGGCATTCAGTGAGGGTGAGCAAAATCCCCGGGATTTTAAATTACAAAGGTAAGTAGCAAATCAAATCAATAAATTAAAATTAAATGCAAAATGCTGGAAGAGCTCATGCCGCATAACTTTGACTCAACAAAACATCTCGTGGGCCACAACCTTTCCTGATGCCCTTTAGGAACATCTTGGGATTCGGTCCTCTGTTTTGAAAGTTTATTTACCTTCTTAAAGTGGTGGCTACTTTTCCTGGGTAAAATCCAGAATAACTACAGGGAGTCCTTGCTCCGGTGAAAGAACAACTTACTCTGGATTGTAATATGAATTTCCCATAGGTTTTCACTAGATCAGTGGTTCTCAATCTTCCTAACGCTGGCCCGTGACCCCTTTATGAGTTCCTCATGGGGACCCCCAACCATACAATTATTTTCGTTGCTACTTTATAAATGTAATTTTGCTATGTTATGAATTATAATGTAAATATCCAATATGCAGGATGTATTTTCATTGTTACAAATGAAATGTGTGTTCTGTGCACACATTGAACACAATGGGATTTATTTCAGAGTAGGCATGCATAGGATTGGGCCCTGAGGCTGCAATCCTATCCACATTTACATGGGCGTAAAGGTCATCCTGACTATAATGGGATTTATTTCAGAGTAGGCGTGAATAGGATTGGGCCCTGAGGCTGTCAGTCAACCCCAGTGTGTGCGCAGCTACAGCCGGAGGTCTGGCAAGCCTGACCTGGCCCCCTGCACCAGGGGTCTTTAGGCGACCCCCAGGAAAGCTCTAGGTGACCCCCAAAAGGGTCCTGACCCCCACTTTGAGAAATGCTGCACTAGATGGTGCACATAATGTCTCTTACGTGCTCACGTAGTTACTCTGGATTTGGCTGCTAGTGGAGTTGTCATTCATGATATTAATATTATAATGCCTTGTTAACTTGTGGAACTCATTGCCACAAGATATGGCCATAACGCTATGCCATAACACAGGGCAAGTTCATAGAGGAGTTGTTGACAGCTATGTTGTGATGTTTTTCATTCCATTGTGCGGTCGCAGGTTGGCTAGAATCACCCATGTGCAGGGTGATCATATGACCGGATTTTTCTGGATTTGTCCTCTTTTTTAGCCTTCTGCCCAGGTGTCCTCCAAAACAGCTTCATTGTCCTCAATTTTGGCTTCATTTTGGAACTTTGCTGTGGTGTGCAGGACCCCATCATGTCATATATCATTGGATTCGTACTGAAGATTCGTTTTTGAAATATTTCCTTCCTATCAAAAGTTATGGCCTAAAAACTAAAAATCAAAATATGCACTGAACACTATGGGAAAGTGAAAGTGGCCAATATCACAGATTTACCCGTGAGTAGGCAAATGTCTGCCAGAAAGGCCAACCTGAGAGGAATCCAAGACCTTGTCCTCCTTTTGAGGTTTGGGCATCTGGTCACCCTGTCCATGTGTCTAATCCAGAAAGGAAAAATAAAAAGTAATACCAAAGCAGAAATCAGGGAATACAACAAAGAATGGTTAGATTATAAGATTCAAGCGTGAAAGTTGGGGAGATTTAAGGTTGATTAAGGATCTGGGGTGACTTCTGGGAATGGAACGGTAAAACCTTCGTATTCCTCCTGATGACCACTTCATTAAGGTTTCAAGTTGAAAATCCCTATTTAGGAATTGTACATACCCCTAAATCCAGAGTAACTATGGGAGCACGTAAGAGACATTACGTGCACCCATAGTTTGTCCACCTAGTGAAAACCTATGGGAAATTCATATTGGAATCCAGAGTAAGTTGTTCTTACACCAGAGCAAAAACTCCCCGTAATTACTCTGGATTTTGCCCTAGCTTTATGATGTTTTTCAAACTGGGGGTCTGGACCTACTAGGTGGGTCTTGTGTCTATTCCAGGTGGGTCCTAGCATTTATTTCCGCGACCACTGAAAATACAGAGTTGAAAATACAGGGTACAGAGGGGTACAACAGGGAAGGCTTCCCTTAGGTGCTCCCCATGGGAAGATGGGAAAGGGGGGGCTGTATGGTTGGAGAAGAATCCAAGTCAGTGGTGGGATTCAAACAAATTAACAACCAGTTCTATGTCCTAATAACCTAAATTAACGACAGGTTCAATGTCCTAGTGGGCTGTGGGTGGCGCAAGCCGTAAAGACGCTGTGCCTGTTAACCACCAGGCCAGGGTTCGAGACCCGGATTGGCCCCACAAGACTGGGTGAGCTCCTGTCCTTAGCCCAGCTCTGCGACGCCAGCTGGATCCACTCGTATTGGCTCTGCCTTTCCATTGGACTAATTCAGTGGCGTGGAGAGGGGGGATTTGCTGCTTGGGTAACAGCCTATCCTCCATAACAATCCAACCCAGGCTTTTGTGCTTCGCATGCAGCGTATGCCGTGCCGAGCACGATACCATATTTCAGAGTAGGCATGCATAGGATTGGGCCCTGACAGAGGCCTGCTTTTCTATGTCCTAATTACCTAAATTAATGACAGATACTACGTCCCATTAATAACTGGTTCTCAGAACCACGTGCTCATTAGCAAAGGGTTCTCTAGAACCTGTGAGAACACCTTGAAGCTCACCACTGATCCACGTCCTTATTTGGCTGGAAAGAAAGTGGAACCCAATTCCAGGTTAGGAACTGACCCGATCTTTGGGTTTGCAATGAGGAAAGGAAAAACTCTAATAGCCATTTACAGAGCGCAGCTGCCAACTCATGGCCAGGAGGAATCTTCATTAATCAGGAATTCAATTAAGTTGAATAGTGATTATTAATTTTATAGGCCCCACATCTAAGACAGACCAGAGCAAAGGATGGGATCCAGGAGGCATTTTTTTCCGTCAGTGCCCCAGGTCAAGGTAGTGGAGGCAGCGCCGTCGCGCCAGTTGAGATATTAATGAGATGCCTCTCAGGTGCAAATGATAGTTTAAGAGGTGTTACTTAACGGTAGCGCACCTCATCTACGCATGCCGCCACCGCCGCCACGCATCTCCCGGAGAGCTGTCCTCCTTGTTGGAATAAGTAATTAGAATGTAGGAACACTCGCTTTGACACTTTAATAAAGTGCCGGGCATCATCAAGTTGGTATTTAATAAAAATAAAATGAAACATTCATTGCAATTTTACAACACTATATGTTAAGGTTCTCAAATTTTTTAAGATGAAGAATATATTTTCTCCTGCTTGGTCCTTTGGGGGCCCAAATTCAGGTGTGCAGTTGCTTTGAGTGACATGGGGTTGAGACACACACAAAGAGGTGTATGTCGGGACACACTCATGAGCACACTGCTCTACGTATACTATGCACACTCAGGTCCGCATTATGCACTCTCCATGCACACTCAGAACTCCGAAGCACACTGCAAAGAGGTGTATGTCGGGACACACTCATGAGCACACTGCTCTATGCATACTATGCACACTCAGGAGCACACTATGCACTCTCTATGCACACCCAGAACTCAGAAGCACTCTGCTTTATGCATAGTGGCCCATCCTGGTGAACATCAGTTCAACTCTGACATTTCACATGAAAGGAACTCTGGATCTCGAATTCCCCAAAAATCAACCATCATCATCATCATCCCTTAACACTGGGTAGGTTGGACCAATGTGAAGATCAATGGAAGCCATGTGTAAATTTTGATAAGTGGCTTCAAGACTGCAGTCCCTTTAGGTATGCTGATGTGCAGGGAGCTGCAGCTTCCTCCCATCGTTTTGCTCAGATGTCGAAACCAGAGGGAGTTTGGTTCCCACATCTCCTGGTGTTCCTATTGTTTATCATAACACCTTTGAAGATACTTTTGGTTCCTCCTGAATCTGCCATGTCCCTTGCTTTACGGGGTGCACTGATGCACCATCTCCCAGTTGCATGCCATGTGGATGAATCAACATAGGTGGTACTTCTGTTTTGCAGATGGGTTCAATCTCTGGTGTCTCCAGGTAGCATTCACAGTGGCTGGCGTTCCTCAAGCAGGATGAGCTCCTGAGAATTTAAGAACATAAGAAGAGCCTCCGCTGGATCAGGCCAAGGCCCATCTAGTCCAGCTTCATGAATCTCAGAGCGGCCCATCACATGTCTTGGAAGCACACATGACACGTGCATCCAGGTGCCCCCTATGCAGCTGGCATTTTCAGGTTGTCCACATCTACACATACCCCTCATGGCTTGTAACCCGTGATGGTCCTTCCCTCTAGAAATTTGTCCAATCCCTTCTTAAAAGCACTGAGGCTAGATGCATTACCATCTCCTGTGGCAGGGAGTTCCACAGATCAGCTGCACACAGGGGAAAGAAATATTTTCTTCTGTCTATCCTGACTCTTCCAACATTCAGTTTTAAGGGATGCCCCCTAGTTAAGGTGTCAAAGGGAAAACTTCTTGTCCAGGCTGTGACTTTGTTGGTCCACAATGATCTGGTCTCTCTCTCTCTCTCTCTCTCTCTCTCTCTGGAATTGCTACCAATCCTACTTGCTCCTCCTGTTGATATTTCAAATCTGGCCATGTGGGATCAAGAGGAGATGGGGGGATACTGTGGGGACAGGACCTCTCTCTTCACATTCCTTCATATTTGCTGGCAGTTTCTGGTCTCCCATCCAAGTTGAAACCTGAACTGATCCTGCTTTGCTTTTTTAGGCAAATTGGTGGCACAGCCTCTAAACCACACCACCTGATAGCCAGGGTGGGTAGATTAGAGGTAGGGTTGCCATATGGGCGCAATCCAGAGTAACTGGGGAATCCTTGCTCTTGTATAAGAACAATTTGCTCTGGATTGCAGTATGAATTTCCCATAGGTTTTCACTAGGTGCCCTACCTACGTCGACAGAAATTTCTCTTACGTACTCCTGTAGTTACTCTGGATTGTAGGGTATGTCCAAAAAAACAGGGAGAATCTTGATTTTTTGGGACTATGTTCACATACTGGCAAAAATGGGACAGGGGGTCCTGTCCTGATTTTGTGGAAGAGAATTATGGCAACCCTAGAAGAGGCAACAATTTCCTTCTCTTCTTCCAAACCCTCTTTGGAAATGTGCTCAATCAGACAGTTGGCAAGCATGGGTTCTCCTGTACTTCCACCACAAGTTTCGAGCTGCAAATCCTTGTCTTCACCTGTTGCCATATTTTAATTTAATAGGAGATTGTAATATTTTGGGTGGCGCAAGTGGCTACGACACTGAGCCTGTTAATCAGCAGGCCAGGGTTCAAGACCCGGGTTGGCCCCACAAAACAGGGTGAGCTCCTGTCCTTAGCCCAGCTCTGCAACGCCAGCTGGATCCAATCGTATTGGCTCTGCCTTTCCATTGGACTAATTCAGTGGCGTGGAGAGGGGGGATTTGCTGCTTGGGTAACAGCCTATCCTCCATAACAATCCAACCCAGGCTTTCGTGCTTCGCATGCAGCGTATGCAGCGCTGAGCACAATACCATAGTCTTTCAAGACTGACGGAGGCCTGCTGCATAAGTCTGGGAGGTTTTTTTGAAGGGGGCAGGGAAGGGTGCCCTGTATGCATATAGGTACATTTTGTATGCATATAGGAATTAGCCACCCCAAATGTTCATGCACAATTTCCAACCACTCAAAACCAAAAAGGGATCCTGTTCTGCCCCACTGTGGCAGCCAACATGCTCCTCGCTGCCTGTTACTGGGGATAGCTGTTTAAAAATCATCACATGTCTCCATCACCAAGCAGAGTCCTTATTAGTCTCACCCTAGACGTTGATTGCTGTGGAAACAGATTCTAGCGGGACAGCAGATCCTAGGAGTTGCCATTCAGTTATCATCACCGGCAGGGTTCGCCGTTGGTTGTCTGTGTCCCTCGTAGGATTTTGGCTTCCCCAGCTGGAAAGATTTCCATCACTCACACCCCACTAGTTTTCACTTACCTGCCTTTCAAAACTGCCTTGCGGGGAATCAATAGATGGAAAGCTTTTCCTGAACCTTTTCTTGGAAGTGGAAGGGCGAAATTCAGAGTAACTGCGATACCAGTCCTTGCTCTGGTATAAGAACAACTTACTCTGGATTCCAATATGAATTTCCCATAGGTTTTCACTAGGTGGTGCAATAACGACGGGTGCACGTAATGTCTCTTACGTGGGCATGTAGTTACTCTGGATTTGGCTGTAAGATGAATTTATCTGCCATAATGCTCTTCCACAAAATCGGGGTGGAACCTTCTGTCACCCTTGCAACACAATCCCCCCAAATCGGGGCTGTCCCTGTTTTTCGGGAAATATGGCAACCCTATTTGGGGGGAAACTTTGTATGGGACAAATTTCAGGTCAGCCCTAGTGAGCTGCAAGGAGAACTGGTCAGTCTGGGGAAACACAAGTGTCTGTCACCTTAGCCTGCCCCCCAAGTCTCTGCTAAGTGGATTATCTTGATAAATGTGGGTCTGGTATTGACCTGGTGCTGTTAAAGGTTCATTTCAAAGGGAAGCATATGGTGTGCTTTTCACCTCTTATTTCAAGATCACAACAGCATTATGAGGTCAGTGAGGTTGAGATATTGTGACGAGGAGCCCCTACGATAGTGGTCTTCAACAGTGATGGGCCCAGCCTCCCTGATGGGTCCAGCCTCCCTGAAGATCCGGTTCGCCAGAAGTTCGGGGGCTGGGCCGGGATCAGGGGGCGGGGCGGGGGTGGGCCCTAACCAGGCCGCACTGCGCATGCGCCACGTTTGGCACATGCACGCTGAGTGTTCTGAAGCCGAGCTCGGCTTCAGGAGAGTCAGTGCGCATGCATCCAGCTGGATGCAAGCACACTAAGTCTCCTGGGGCCGAGCCCCAAGAGACTCAGAGCGCGTGTGTCCAGCTGGATGCAGGCGCACTAAGCGTCCTGGCGCCAAGCCCCAGGAGACGCAGCGCCAGCAGACGCTGGCGAACCGGTCCCCGCGGCTCTTGCAGCTGCGGCTCTGACCGGATCGCCAGCGTCAGCCGAGGGGGAAGATCCGGTTTGGGCGAGTAGGCCCGAACCTGCATCTGCCCACCTCTGGTCTTCAACCTTTGCTGTGCCACAAATCCAACCAATGTAGGCACTCCCCACTTACAGGGACCACAGCACTGTCCAAAAGTGAAAACCGTTGAAAAGTGGAACTCAATCTTTTTTAGTTTATAAATATTGTTTCCAATGCTTTTTCAGCAAATTGCAGATTCCCCTTTTATCTTGCAAATTCCTGCGGCCACATAAAGATTTCTGCAAATTGATTCTCATTAACTCCTTTGGGAAAGGGATTAGACTAGGAGCTACAATATGGGGGGAAGGCAATTTTGGCCTTTAGAACAGCAGAGAGAGGTTGAAAAAGCAGAACATGCATTGAATGAATGAGTTATGGGTATAATTTAAAGGTGCTGGAAGAGTGGATCAGCAGAAAACAGTCAGAAAGTGAGGGATACTTGTAAGAGACCTAATCCATACATTCTTCCTTGTTACCACTACTCCTGTCTACTCTGTTTTCCCCTACTCCATATTCTTTCACAACAACCCTGAAAGGTAGCAGACTAGCAGGGCCACACTTAGGGTCTTGGAGAATCAGAGAGCCTATTAATCCGGTTCTCAAGAATCAATTCAACCTTGATTCAAGAATTAGGGTGTTACCAGCTTCTCTTTGTTCTCCCTTGCAAGACATGGGTATCAGTATCTGAGTGTCTATTTTAGGGTATTTCACTCATTTAGAGCACAATCCTAACCGTGTTTACTCAGATGTAAGCCCCATTGTGTCTAATGGGACTTACTCCCAGGAAAGTGTCTTTAGGATTTCAGCAATAGAGTATTTTCTGAGTGTCTATTTTAGAGTATTTCGCTCATTGAGCTCCTTTGTGGATCACGAACATATTCCTCCCCATTGAAGACTCCTTTATGGAAAACACAATGTAACCCCCCAAACCCAGAGTAACAACGGGAGCATGTAAGAGACTTTACATGCACCCATAGTTACTGCACCACCTGGTGAAAACCTATGGGAAATTCATATTGGAATCCAGAATAAGTTGTTCTTACACCAGAGCAAGGACTCCCCAAAGTTATTCTGGATTTTGCAATAAGCTTTGCGAATGGGTGACGGTGACCCCCAACCATGAAAACGTTTCCTGACGGCACGCTCAGAAGACTGGTAGCAACTTTGCTTTTGACGCTCTTGAAATGGAGAGGAATTCCAATCTAATAACAGAAAGCAGCAATAACCGGTCTAATTAATTTATAAGAAAGGCATTATTGAATTATACCCAACGTGTGCCAAGCCCATCCAGGACGGCCAGGCTTGTTTTCCTGTTAAGCTGTGGGCTGAGTGAAAGGGAGCCGAGGTAAAAGAGGCATTTCAATATTTCGTATAATTTTATATTCCTTCTAATATCTCTCCTGCTAATTTCATTAGGCTACAGAGTCGGCACAAGTGATGTAATTATCAAAAAGTAATTTTGCAATAAATGGATTTAAATGTGTTCAAGTCCAAGTAAATTCAATCTCTACGCAAAGGTGGACGGAAGAGGCGGGAAGGAGGCCGCCACGATGGTGCTGGGTGAAAACCAAGGCGTCCTCCTTGTCCCATGTCGAGGATCTCATTACATCAACTAATAACATCCACTTCAGATGGAAACTGATGAACAGATCAGTTACATTCCCCCTCCTCACCCCTGCAGTGAAACTTCCTCTCCCGCTCCACCATCTCACAACAATCCTGTTTGTAGCCTGCTTCACATTATGGGCAAAATCCAGAGTAACTATGGGGAGTCCTTGCTCCGGTGTAACAACAACTTACTCTGGATTCCAATATGAATTGCCCATAGGTTTTCACTAGGTGGTGCCGTATCTACAGGTGCACGTAAAGTCTCTTACATGCTCCCGTAGTTACTCTGGATTTGGGGGTTAGTCTAATTTGCAGTACAAACATACACCCTAGTATCTGTGGCCCTGTTATCTGGGGTTCTACACAGTCCCCCTGGTTCATGATCTTCACTTTTGTTTTATTTATTTATTAACCCAATTTATACCCCGCCTTTCCTCCCCAACAGGAGGGAGCCCAAGGCGGCTAACAGCGAAGAATAAAACACCATTAAAATTGCAATAAATACAAGTTAAAACAAAATTGAAATACAATTAAAATACAATTAGAAAGAATAAAAGACTAAGAACAATTAAAAACAAGCTAAAAACATTGGTTAAAAACAATAAAACAATGAAACAACTGCCCCCCAACCTCTGCCCCATTTAAAACACTTTTTTAAAATAAAAGGTTTTAAGGCTCCGCCTGAAGCTCTGTATTGAGGGAACTTTCCTAAGTTCTATGGGGAGGGAGTTCCAAAGCTGGGGTGCCACCACCGAGAAGGCCCTATCTCTGGCCGCCACACCTCTCACATCTCTTTGTGGCGGCACAGTCAGTAGGGCCCCCTCAGATGACCTTAGGTGACGGGTCAGATTGTACAGAAAAAGGCGGTCCCTCAGGTACCCAGGACCCAAGCCGTTTAGGGCTTTAAAGGTCAGGACCAGCACTTTGAATTCAGCCCGGAAATGAATGGGCAGCCAGTGTAGTCGCTGAAGCCGTGGCCCCACAGAGTCGAACCGACGAGCCCCAGCAACCACACAGGTCGCCACATTCTGGACTAGTTGAAGCTTCCAGACCGTCTTCAGAGGCAGCCCCACGTAGAGCGTGTTACAATAATCTAGTCTCGATGTCACTAGGGCATGGGTTACCGTGGCCAGATCCGAGCGACTCAGGTATGGTTGCAGCTGGCGGATCAGCTGAAGCTGAGCAAAGGCTCCCCTGGCCACAGCCGCCACCTGGGACTCCAGGAGCAGCTGCGAATCCAGGAGAACCCCCCAAGCTGCGGACCTGCTCCTTCAGAGGGAGTGCAACCCCATCCAGAACGGGATGATATTCCAATACCCGAGTCGAGGACTTCCGGACCAGGAGAACCTCTGTCTTATCAGGATTTAATCTCAGCTTGTTCACCCTCATCCAGTCCCCCACTGCCTCCAGACAACGATTCAGGACTTCAACTGCCTCCTTGGACTCAGGAGGAAAGGAGAGGTAGAGCTGGATGTCATCGGCGTACTGATGACACCTCACTGCAAACCTTCGGATGACCTCTCCCAGCAGCTTCATGTAGATGTTAAATAGCATGGGGATAGAATGGAACCTTGTGGCACCGAAGAGGCCAGGGTGCCACAAGCATCCCCAGCACCACCTTCTGGGAACTGTCAGCCAGGAAGGAGTGGAACCACTACAAAACAGTGCCTCCAATCCCCAACCCGGCCAACCGACCCAAAAGGACACCATGGTCGATGGTGTCGAAGGCCGCTGAGAGGTTCAGCAGGACCAACAGGGACGCATTCCCCCTGTCCATTCCCTGGCGTAGGTCATCCACCGAGGCGACCAAGGCAGTCTCTGTCCCAAACCCTGGCCTGAAACCAGATTGGAAGGGATCCAGATAATCAGCTTCATCCAGGACCCTTTGACGCTGGGACGCCACCACCCGCTCGACCACTGAAGCTGGGACGCCACCACCCGCTCGACCACCACCGCTCGACCCAGAAGTGCCTCATGTCATTTTTGTATTTTTAATGTATATTTTTATTTATTTTTTTCAAAAAGGGGAACAACAAAGAAAGAAAAAAGAGAAAGAAAAAGAATGTAAAAAAACCAGAAAAAATAAACTAAAATGTTCTTATCAGAATCTATGGCAGGCACAGATTACCTAATATACCTTTCTTTAGTCTAAAATAACTTCATTGAATTTTTATAAAATTATACTATTTTTAAAAGTTTCTTAAACTATAAGGTTACTTAGAAATTCCAACAGACATCAAAAAGGGAGATAAAAAAGTTATATAACAATTATATCAATTCCATCAATTCCAAAGTTAATTTTACTCATCATCTCCTTTTCACGCAGAAAGTCCATGAATGGTTTCCAATTGTCCATGAAAGATTTTACTGACTTCTCTTTAAGAAAAGTTGTAAGTTTGTCCATTTCGGCAAAGTTTGAGCCACTATTCTTCAACAGAAGGTATTTCTGGAACTTTCCAATATTTAGCATATAAAATCTTTGCAGCTGCTGTCATGCAAATATCATAGAATCATAGAATCATAGAGTTGGAAGGGACCTAGTGGGTCATCTAGTCCAACCCCCTGCCTGTCGCAGGAAATCCCCCTAGAGCATCCCCGACAGGTGCTTGTCGAGCCTCTGCTTGAAGATCCCCAGTGAGGGAGAGTCCACCACCTCCCTTGGCAATCTCTTCCACTGCCGAACCGCCCTCACCGTCAGGAATTTTTTCCGGATATCCAACCGGAATCTCCTCTCTTGCAGTTTGTCTCCATTGGTTCTTGTTCTGCTTTCAGAAGCAGCTTTGAATAAATGAGCCCCTTCCTCCCTATGGCAGCCCTTCAGGTATCTGAAGAGGGCAATCATGTCTCCCCTCAGCCTCCTTTTCTCCAGGCTGAACATCCCAAGTTCCCCCAACCTTTCCTCGTAGGGCTTCCCTTCCATCCCACTGATCGTTCTTGTCGCTCTCCTCTGGACTTGCTCCAGTTTGCCTGCATCTTTCTTCAAGTGAGGTGCCCAGAACTGAACACTGGACTCAAGGTGTGGTCTGACCAATGCTGAATAAAGAGGAACTAAAACTTCTCGCAACTGGGAAGCTACAGACCTCTTAATGCAGCCTAAAATGGCATTTGCCTTCTTTGCAGACGCATCACATGCTGACTCATGTTCAGCTTGTGATCCACAGCGACTCACAACGACTTTTGAAATATATACTTTCAAAATTTTTATGGATTGAGTCGTCTAATATTCCCAATAGAAAAGCTTCTGGTTTCATTTGAATATTCACTTTAAATATCAATTGTAATAGTTGATGAATCAAAACCCAATATTTTTGGCATTAGAATAAGTCCACCACATATGATAAAACTAGCAAAAAGCGTACCCCGTGTTGCAGGAGTAAAATTCCCCCGTACACATACCCCCCACAACGTATCAATCCCCCATGCGCAATACCCCCCATTCACAACCCTCCATGCACAACCCCTCCATGCACAGCGTCCACTCCCGTGCAACCCCTCCCTCTGAACAACAACCCCCCCACTGCACCGGGTACCAAGCACCAAATTGGCTGGAGGTTGGTCAGTCTTCCATGATAAGTATAGGACAAAAACACGTTGCACCCCTTTTCAGCCCCTAAAGGTTAAATTTCTCCACATCGGATCTTGGTGGGTGTTGGTGGTCACATAAGGACCATCCTCCCTGAATTTCACACTTCTAGGCCTAGCAGTTTTGGCAGGGTGTTAATGAGTCAGTCAGTCAGCGACTTTTCTCTTTTATATATATAGTTTTATATGTAAATCTGGCACTGTATGAAGTGGTTAAAGGTAAAGGCACTCTGTCCTCCATTATATATGATCAACCTCCATCAACCTTGCTGAGAATTCAAAAGTGACTTTTTGCCCAGCGTGGTTACCGATTTGGTGTGGCATGTTTGGAGGCTTTGGAATATTTTTTTCCAGTGCGGACAGAAAGAAGGGGCCCTCTGAATATGAAGCAGAGTGATTCTAGTTACACCCTAGATCTGCAGACACTGAAGAGTTACCCCTTCGATCTAGTTGCCCCTTAGATCTGCAGACACTGAAGACCTGGGTAAAAGTGAGATGGGGGCACAGTTTTTGTGTCTCAATGCCTTGGGCCATCAAGAGGTTGCGCCAGGCCCATGGCTCACTATATTCACCACCCTGTGCCCAGTGATGGGCCCACCGAGCCCCAAGATCCGGTTCGCCGGAAGTTGGGGGCGGGACTGGGGTCAGGGGGCGGGGCAAGGGGCGGGCCCCAACCCCGCCAAACTGCACATGCGCCAGGCTTGGCGCATCCGCAGTGCATCTCCTAAAGGGAGACTCAGTGCGCCTGCATCCAGCTGGACGCAGGCGCACTGAGTCTCTCCGAGGAGAGGCTCAGGGCACCTGCATCTAGCTGGATGCAGGCACACTGGCTCAGTGTTCTTGCGTCCAGCTGGACGCAGGCACATCTCCTGAAGCGCGGCTTCGGGAGACACAGTGTGCTAGCGTCCAGTTGGACACTAGCGCACTGCGTCTCTTGAAACCGTGCTTCAGGAGACATGGCGGCCACTGGCGAACCGGTCCCCGCGGCTCTTGCCAGCCCCGGCTCTGGCCGGTTCGCCAGCGGTCGCCATATGGGAAGATCCGGTTCAGGCGATTAGGCCCAAACCGGCATCTGCCCACCACTGCCTGTGCCCCAGAATGCCTCCTGCAATTGAAACAACTTCCCACAATTTCTGGTCACAGAAACAGACTTTCCAATGGATCATCTGCCTTTGCTGGAACCCACTGAACCCATAACCATGTATGCCAACACCACACTGTGCAAGCACTCTGTTGTACAACACCTCTGGTTAGGCCAGGCTTGGAATCAGAGCCCAGATTTCTACAGGTCCAGCCTTGGGTGACTAAGATGCTGAACCCAAAATTCCCTGCCAAGTCCCTCAAAATTCCTGTCCCTCAAACCAAAATTCCTACCCGGCTTTAAAAAATGTAGGACACTCCCCCCCCCCCCCCCAAAAAAAAAAATATAGAGCAAATGTCGGACATGTTAAAGCAAAAATACTTGTATTGGTTTCCTGTAGTTAATTTAAACAGTTTTAAAATTGAAAAACTTTTAACATACATGATTCTGTCCCAGACACATAAGATGCCCTCAAAACAGTTTGCAGCAACACAACCCATGCAACTGATTTCAACATACATGATTCTGACCCAGACACGTAAGATGCCCTCAAAGCAGTTTGCAGCAACACAATCCATGCAAGTGATTTCAACATACATGATTCTGACCCAGACATGTAAGATGCCCTCAAAGCAGTTTGCAGCAACACAACCCATGCAAGTGATTTCAACATACATGATTCTGACCCAGACATGTAAGATGCCCTCAAAGCAGTTTGCAGCAACACAACCCATGCAAGTGATTTCAACATACATGATTCTGACCCAGACATGTAAGATGCCCTCAAAGCAGTTTGCAGCAACACAACCCATGCAAGTGATTTCAACATACATGATTCTGACCCAGACATGTAAGATGCCCTCAAAGCAGTTTGCAGCAACACAACCCATGAAAGTGATTTCAACATACATGATTCTGACCCAGACATGTAAGATGCTCTCAAAGCAGTTTGCAGCAACAAAACCCATGCAAATTATTTCAACATACATGAGATGCACTCACTCACACACAGACACACACACACAAATACATACACATGTAGCATGCACTCACATACAGCCAGGCGTGCACACTCTCACACACATATATACACAATGAATGATTGATTATCCAGCTGATTTCCAAATCTCTGGAGCCCTTAGAAACATATGCAATCTTCCTAAGGGGAAACTATTCAGCCTCTCAGCTGAGCCAGAACCAGTTTATCAATGAGGGACCCCATATCTGTTTGATCACTGAAATGTATGCACTCACCTCACCTGTGAAAATTTCTGCCATTGCTGATTTAATTTGAGGAGCCTGTGCATTTCCAAACCACATGCATCACAGCAGAATTTGAAGCAATTGTTGGAACAAGAGGTTGTGTGTTACAACATTCATTTCTTAGGGGTGAGAGCTGCTTTCCCACCAAAGCCCCAACCTCATTTTGAAACCTACCTTACTCTTTTGCAACCTTATGATCCCAAAAACGTACAAAACCTTTAAGTGGCAGAACTGTACAAAAGGCGCTTGGATCATTTGCATAAAAATTGGTTGCGACGAGCAATTAGCACTTCATTAATAATCAATGAAGTGCCAATTTACACATTGCCCAAAAGCAACTTGTAAATTCAATTTGGTCTGGAACGGAGGATTCTGGGCTTGGCAGATGCCAGAAGACTTTCAGTGTCTTCAGCTGCAAGAAGTGAATCAATTCCCACCTTGCTGGATACAGGGGTGGGCTTCAGGGGGTTCTCACAGGTTCTATAGAACCCTTTGCTAATGAGTGCCTGGTTCTGAGAACCAGTTAGTAATGGGACACAGAACCTGTTGTTCTATGGTCATAGAATCCGTATGTAAGTTGCCAGGAGTGCCCGTAGTCTAACTAGCTGGGAGTTGTGCATAAAAATAAATCCATGTTAATACCCCATCATGTCATATGTCATTGGATTCGTTTTGAAGAACAGAATCCAATGCAAAAATCAGTTTTGTAATATCTCCTTCCTATCAAATATTATGATAAATATTATGATAATATGCATTGAGGTCTATGGGTGCAATCCAGAGTAACTACAGAGAGTCCTAGCTCTGGTGTAAGAACAATTTACTCTGGATTGCAATATGAATTTCCCATAAGTTTTCACTAGGTGGTGCAGTAACTACGGGTGCACATAAAGTCTCTTACGTGCTCATGTAGTTACTCTGGGTTGTAGCGTTGGTGAAAGTGAAAGTGCCCAATATCGTGGCTTTACTCATGAGTAGGCATTTTTTTTTGCCAGGAAGCCCAAGCTGAGAGCAATCCAAGACCTTGTCCTCCTTTTGAGGTTTGGACATTTGGTCACCCTGTTTACACTGTGTAACAAAATTTCATTTCATGTTTAGCTGAATATTCCGATGTTTCTTTATTTGGTGCATAGATTTCAAAACTGCCACTATTTTTAATGTAGCATCAATAGTTTAATAGTTTAATAGGAAATTGCTACTCTGAGCAATTTTTTCTATGCAGGTATATGGTGTGAGGTGTATTGCAATGTATTAGGAGAGATAAGAACACAAAATTTAAGATAACATTAAAAAGTGTTGATGATACAAAAAATTAAGATTACCATTAGGATCAGTGGCTCTGATTTGTACAAGAAACATTAAAAATTCAACACAAACAATTTCTGTGTTACACAGTTGTTGTTTTTTACCTGGAGAAAAGCCACAGGAATGGGCCAGATGCTATGTAAAAAGCATGACATACCCTACAATCCAGAGTAACTACAGGAGCACATAAGAGACATTACATGTACCTGTAGTTACTGCATCACCTAGTGAAAACTTATGGGAAATTCATATTGCAATCCAGAGAAAATTGTTCTTACACCGGAGCAAGGACTCCCTGTAGTTACTCTGGATTGCACCAGATGTGGTTAGCCTCTGGATTAGATTTACTTTGTTCTGATCTACTTTTTTATTCTGGTATTCTTAAATTTCACATTCAAATCCATCCGGCCAGGTGACCCACTCACAAGATCAAAACTGAGGTTGTTGTTTTTTAACACAGGATAATAAAAAGTTAATAAATCTCACCCGCATTTAAGATATTGATGAAGCAAGAGGAGCCGTTTAATGTGGAAAACATAAGGAAGATCGATAGAAGAGAACACAAATAACTGAAAAACTATCGACACGTAAGTATTTTAAACCTAATTGCAGCCATATGCACTTTCCGAGGGTATCTCACCTTCTAATAGCACCCTAGAGATTATGGGGTTAATTGATGCAGCTGTTTACTCGGGGCTCACGTGATCCTGGACCGGCGTCTCCTGGGGGACCTGTTATTAAACTAAAGTATTTAATGAAGCACTAAGGAGTGGAGTTCCTAATATTGAAGAAAATTAAATAAAAAGGGAACCAACTTCTCAACAAGCGTGATTGCAAGCGTGGGATCTCCCATGGGTTTCTCCAATGGTTGGTGAAGAGGAACAGCCCAGTTTGCATGAATAGCTTCTTCCCAACCCAACTTGCCAAAAATAGAGGGACTGAAGGGAGGAGGGAGGGAGGAAGGAAGGAAATGGGGCATCACTCTGCCCCCAACCCAGGCCGCTGCCCACCCAGTGTATGGGAAGAGGTCCATCATGGGATGATGTCATGTTCCTGCCTCCCACACAGGGTGCTGCAAACCCTAGTGACACCACTGTCACCATGTTTGGTGCTGGAAGCAAATGTTCAGCTCATCTGTGGTGTAGGCACATAGATTAGGGAGCAGCTCATTAGTTTTCTTGGCCTTTATCAATCCTTGGCCTCGCTCTGGCTGCAGCCATATAGGGTTCGACTGTGGAGCAGGACTGTGGGGCCATATGAGGTCAAGGTGGCCTGGGCCCAATGGGTCAAAATTGGGGAGTCAAATTGGGGCCAGAAGCAGAAAACATAATCGTGACCAGTCAAGGTGGACCAGGCAACTGCCAGCTTGTCAGGGCAGTGTTGTTGGTCTACTCTGAGCAGGAGCAGAGGCTCTTAAGGATTCCAGGCATCTTGTTTAGCCCTCCCATGAGATACCAGGGACTGATCCGGAGATCTTCTGCATGCCGAACATGTGTTCAGCCACTGGACTCCATGGACTCCCAATATCAATATCGAGCCTTGAAAGGGTCACTCACTACAGAGCAGAAACAACAGAGGCAACCAGATTGTGCCACGGCAAAAACATGAGGGGGTAGCTCAGTGGGGCCCCCCTTGCAGAGGTGCCTAGGGAAAGTGTTCATCCCTGCAATATCCTACACATACCAACCACTGCTACCATGCAAGGAAGGGGTTCATGCGTTGCCACCTATAATTTATTACATCCAACTTATTTATTACTTGCAAAAAGCGTACCCATGTTGCGGGAGTAAAATTCCGAATGCCATCCCCCCACGGTGCATCAGTCCCCCATGTGCACCATTCCCCCATGCACATCAAACCCCCCATGTGCAACATCTCCCATGCACATCAAACCCCCCATGTGCAACATCTCCCATGCTCATCAACCCCCATGCACATCAACCCCCATGCACATCGTCCCCATGCACATCAGTCCCCATGCACATCAGTCCCCCGTGCACATCCTCCCCCGTGTGCATCATACCTCCCATGCACATCATACCCCTGTTCACATCTACCCCTGTGCGCATCATACCTCCCATGCATATCATACCCCTGTGCGCATCATACCCCCTGTGCACAACATCTCCCCATGCGCATCATTTCCCGTTGCATCCTGAGTGTACATCATTGCCTGAACAACATGTCTGCGGCAACCACAAGAGAAGGCAAATAGAAATTAAAAAGGAGAAAATTAACTCCGGAATATGTTGCCTTGATGGCTGCTCAGTGAAGATTCTTCCTCGGCCTTTCACAATCCTGTCTCCTTTCATGACAAATATATCTTTAAACATATATTTTTTTCCTCCCTTCGCCGTTCTGTCCTCCTCTGCCTTGCAAACATCCCTCTCTCCCTTCCTCGTCCCAGCTCTGACAAACCGTGCAATTCTGATAGAAAATTCATTAGCTCTCTCTTATTTTTTTCCTCCCTTCTTTCTTTTTTTTAATTCCTTCCCCCATTTTCCCAGTCAGCTTCGCGCCTGATCTGTCAGCCTCTTCCATCCTGATTATCTGGAGACGCCAATTTCAAAGAGACATCTTAATAGTGATGTCAACGAATTAATTAGATGTGTTAATGAGCTAAAAGCAACCCAAATTAAATTAATGCAGTAATAAGCACAGACAGCAAAATTAGCTCCAATTTCTGTAAATGATTCTGAACTGTACACAACATCTCATCCTGCTAGAACATTACCATCCCCCAAAGCTAATCAAGAACTCCAGTGCAATTAACTGCTTAATTACAAAACACACACACACAGCTCATAAGATCCAGCAGCAGGAGGGGCCGGCTATACTCACAGAGCGGAGACGGAGGATTCTCCAGCTCCAACCTTTTTCTCCACCAGTCCACCTATAGATGCATATAGGTTCAGAAGGACATATATAGTGCATCCATTGATGTGTATCCTGTAGACAACATGGCAGCTTTGCACAAGAACATCTAAAGAGCTCCGCTGGATCAGGCCAAAAACTCATCTAGTCCAGCTTCCTCTATCTCATGGTGGCCCACCAGATTTCCACCAGAAGAACACAAAAACCTCCATCTTGTTATGTCTCCCTTGCATCTGACATGTCAGAGAAGCCTACTCCTAGGACCAGGAGGTTGTATATACACATATCATGGTTTGTAACCTGTGATGGACATTTCCTCCGGGTTATGTCCAGTCCCCTTTAGGATATGTCCATAGGATATGTCCATAGGTTGTGTATATACATCATGGTTTACAAACCATGATGTGTATACCCAACCTATGGACATAGCCTATGGACATATCCTGTCATATGGACATATCCTATGGACATATCCTGTCCCATGGACATTTCCTCCAGGTTATGTCCAGTCCCCTTTAGGATATGTTCATAGGACAGTGATTTTCAATCTCACCATCTCATGGCACACTGAGAAGACACTAAAATTGCCAAGGCACACCATCACTCCTTTGACAATGCACAGCATGCTGATGGTGGGGGGTTCACATCAGTGATGGGCCCACCCTGGCCCAACAATCGGATCGTCAGAAGTGGACGGGCCAGGCCAAGGTCAGGGGGTAAGGCCAGGGTCAGGTGGCAGGGGGGCCAGGGGCGGGGCCAGGAAGGGTTGGGGTGGGGCTGGGGCTGGGGAGGGCACGCCACCCACCCCAGCGCACTGCGGGTGCAAGTGGGTGGGGCAAGGGGCGGGCCCCGGCACATTGCACATGCGCTAAGGTTTGCACACACGCACCCTGAAGCTTTAGGATCCACTGCGCCTGTGCTAAGCTTAGCGCAGGCGCAGTGTGGGCTTCCCTGGGTGCACTGAACCAGTGTGCTCGGTTTTGTGTGTCCCCCACTACCGGATCGGTAGCAGGGGGGCACAAACAGGAAGCGGTTTGGGCAATCCGGCCCGAACCGCCTTCTGCCCACCCCTGGTTCACATCCCTTAATGGCATTATTAATAAATGATATTGAGCACAATCCTAACCATGTCTATTCAAAAATAAGCACCATTCTGTTCAATGGGTCTTTCTCCCAGGAAAGTGTCTTTAGTCTTTATTTTAACTGTATTTTAAGTGTGTTTTAATCTATATTAATGATCTATTTTAATGGTGTTTTATTTTTCTGATTGATGTTAGCTGCCTTGAGCTCCCTCTTCCAGGTGAGGAAAGGCGGGATATAAATTAAATAAATAAATAAACAAACAAACAAACCTATATCTAACAAATAAATAAATTTCCAAACTCCTACAGCACACCTGTGGACCACTCAGGGCACACAAGTGCGTCATGGCACCCTGGTGGAAAATCAATGCCATAGGATTTTACCTTCCAGAATATCTCTGGAAATATCGTCTAGGATATGTCCAGACTCCCATCAAGGCCAGACACCATCAGCTCATCAAGTGACAAGGAGTTCCACAGATTAACGGCATGCTAAGCAGAGTGTGGTGAATTCACCTGGGAGGACTACCAGAAGTACAATCTAGAACCTTTGGGGACCTATATGGGGGAAAGTCTTTATGTGAGTCGCGCCCCAAGTACCCCCCCTTGATGTGGACCTCTTTCCTGATGCAGTGGAGGTCTGGTCTGTGAAAGACAAATTTTCATGGATGTCTCCTGATGCTGGTCTTGTGCCATTATACTGTTGTACTTCGCAATTGTGTCCACACACATGTATCTTCCTTCTGCATAGACTTGTAGTCCAAAGGTTTGGTCCAGATTCAATATCAATGGGACCCAGGAAGTGGTGAGATTCAAATGAATTAACAACGGGTTCTATGTCCTAATAACCTAAATTAACAATTCCATGTCACATTAGTAACCGGTTCTCAGAACCAAGTGCTCATTAGCAAAGGGTTCTGTAGAACTGTGAGAACCCCCTAAAGCCCACCACTGGATCCAGGTACATCTGTCCAGGAAGGAGGCAAGGATGTGGGAGGCTGAATGTGGTCCACAATTATTCCAATTTTTGCCATATCTTGCCAAATTTTGCAAACCTTTAGGGGTCTATGGGGCCATTGAACCCAAGCAAATGAAGATTGGGGCCACTGAACCCAAGCTACTGAAGCAATGTGTGTGCCATCTATGGGCAAAATCCAGAGTAACTATAGGGAGTCAGTGTAAGTACAGTGTAAGTGTAAGTAACTATGTATGTAACTATGGTGTAAGTAAGTATGTAAGTAACTATGGTGTAAGAACAATTTACTCTGGATTCCTATATGAATTACCCATAGGTTTTCACTAGGTGGTGCAGTAACTATGGGTGCATGTAAAGTCTCTTATGGGTGCATGTAAAGTCTCTTATGCTCCTGTAGTCACTCTGGATTTGGGTAGTGAGTCTTACCAGGTGCCTTGAGGGTCAGGAGAAGATGCTCAGCACCATTGGACTCAGGTAGTCTCAGCTATCGCTTTGTGTCCCTGCATATTTAGACGAGCACATTGACAAGAGGATTGATTAGAAGGCACACATGCGCGTGCACACCCACCCGCCATTAAAGGACAGGCACAATGATTTGATGCTCGCCATTATTAGTCTGTTCAGCAAGTGAGGAATCTCTGAGATCGCAGCAAGGGTCGAGATTGACGGTGATAAATAGGATCTCCCCATTTCGCACCGTTCCCCCCCCCCCACCTTTTATTGCAATTAGTTCAGTCTGTTAATAAGCAAAGGATATTTTTAGTTAATTTCAGTTCCACTTAATTGATTCAGAAGCAAAACCCGGCAACTGAGTTAATTGATCCATGCATCTTACACAGTAACGGCGAGGCCCTCCCCTGGCAACCGACGCTGCTGGGACCCATAAAGAGAAGATGAAAACAGTGGATAGGGAGCCCGTAAAAACACTACTGGGGATTGTGAAAGGGGGGAGATACCTCTGGAAGTCGGGAATATGGAACCTTCTAGCATCTCTTCGAAAAACAACCTGGGAAATCAAAGCTTCATTGTTAGGAACAAATGAGACAAATTACTTTTTCCTACCTTTGTGGGTATATGGACTTCGAGACTCCTTTGCCTATATGAGATACTATAATAGGATTTGGGGTGCCCTACAAACCATGGTTTTAAAATCTCTCCGGCACAGAATGGAAATCAAGAGGGAATGGGATAGGTGGAGGTAATAAAATAAAGAAATCAAATAAATAAATGGCAAATTTTCAACATCAACATAAGGAAAATTAAAAAGATATACCAATTTGGAACTCAGGTCCTCATGCTTCATATCTGCCCCACAAGCAGTGATGGGCTTCAGGGGGTTCTCACAGGTTCTATAGAACCCTTTGCTAATGAGTGCCTGGTTCTGAGAACTGTTACTAATGGATCATAGAACCTGTTGTTAATTTAGGTTATTAGGACATAGAACCTGTGGAGTTCTATGCATGGGGGGGGGGGTTGATGCGCATGGGGGATGTTGCTCATGGGGTGTTGATTTATTTGAATTCCACCACTGCCCACAAGATCTGCACTGAAGGCCCTTACTATAGATTCTGTAGGTGGTCACAAGAGACAGGGCCTTATTGGTACTGGCCCTCCTATTTTTATAGAGCCCTTCATATCAGGAACTCTACTGCTCCAAACTTCCAGTTTTTTTTAATTAAATAAATGAAAAATGTTGTTAATTGGCAGGGCAATTAAACTCTGCAAATTGTTCTTTTCAGTTATGTGTGTACAATTGTTTTTTCTCAATCATTTAAAAAAAAATTAATTACTTTGATGTTTTGAAAAAAAAATAACAGCCCAAAAATAAGTAAACTAATACAAGGAAGTAGATGCTCATGCAAAGCAAAATAAGCTTGTAGGGTTTGCTGCTACAAGTGGTAACATTGGCTTACCAGAGTAACTGCAGGAGCACGTAAGAGACTTTACGTGCACCCATAGTTACTGCACCACCTAGTGAAAACCTATGGGAAATTCATATTGCAATCCAGAGTAAAGGCAAAATCCAGAGTAACCACGGGGAGTCCTTGCTCCGGTGTAAGAAAAACGTACTCTGGATTCCAATATGAATTTCCCATAGGTTTTCACTTGGTGGTGCAATAACTACAAGTGCATGTAAAGTCTCTTATGTGCTCCCATAATTACTCTGGATTTGGGGTAAGTTGTTCTTACCCCCGTAGTTACTCCCCGTAGTTACTCTGGATTTTGCCCTTAAGTGGTTTGGGGGAAAAATGAGTGAGCAAATTCATAAAAGACAGAAGATAATCCTTAAGAGCTCACTGGATCTTCCACCAGTTCAATGGCATCACTAGGGTTTGTTTCACCTGGTGTGAGAAACCAGTGAATCATCCCCACGATGGACTTTCTTACAATGCACAGTTGCCTAAGGCTACAATCCAGAGTAACTTCAGAAACTTTTATACCGACGTTATGGTGCCACCTATGGGAAACCTATAGGAAATGCATAGAGCAATCCAGAGTAAGTGCCTCTTATGTCTACCCGTCGTTACTCTGGATGTTGACCTCTGCTTGTGATGTTTTAGGAACAGGACTGGTAGATTTCCATCCAGTGACATAATTTTGAAAGGGTATTCAGGGTAACTATATGCCTTAACCAAATATAGAGGACAAAGGCCCCCAAAATGTAGGACACCCAAGAAAAATGTAGGACATGACAAGATAAAAGCCAAAAACACTTCTATATATTACTTTCAGGTAGTTAATTTCAACTCTATATTGATTATTATGAAATTTGAAACTACTGTTTAACATATAGGCTGCAATCCTATTCCCAGGAAATCCTTATTTCCTGGGAATAAGACCCACTGAACACAATGGGGCTTACTTTTGAGTAGGATCTACAGATGTTAATGAAACTTCCCACTATGAAAACTTCACCAGATTTTTTTTTCTATTTGAACTGCTGCTAAAGGGTTTGCCACACTTTTTTCTGGTGAGTTGGCAACCCGACAAAGGACTGCTTGAAGTTGACTTTGAGCACAAGCCTAACCATGTCTACTCAAAAGTAAGCTCCATTGTGTTCAATGGGTCTCACTCCCTGGAAAGTGTCTTTAAGGATTGCAGACTTTATTAGTGAAGGCAAAGAGTTTGTTATCCAATAGATCAGGCAAAGATGGGGAAGAACTCTAAAGGGTTCTTGGATCTTGGAACTCTAATAGGAACTTCTAATAGGTTCTTGGATCTTGAAACTCTAATAGGAACTTCTAGTAGGTTCTTGGATCTTGGAACTCTAATAGGAACTTCTAATAGGTTCTTGGATCTTGAAACTCTAATAGGAACTTCTAATAGGTTCTTGGATCTTGGAACTCTAATAGGAACTTCTAATAGGTTCTTGGATCCTGGAACTCTAATAGGAACTTCTAATAGGTTCTTGGATCTTGGAACTCTAATAGGAACTTCTAATAGGTTCTTGGATCTTGGAACTCTAATAGGAACTTCTAATAGGTTCTTGGATCTTGGAACTCTAATAGGAACTTCTAATAGGTTCTTGGATCTTGGAACTCTAACAGGAACTTCTAATAGGTTCTTGGATCTTGAAACTCTAATAGGAACTTCTAATAGGTTCTTGGATCCTGGAACTCTAATAGGAACTTCTAATAGGTTCTTGGATCTTGGAACTCTAATAGGAACTTCTAATAGGTTCTTGGATCTTGGAACTCTAATAGGAACTTCTAATAGGTTCTTGGATCCTGGAACTCTAATAGGAACTTCTAATAGGTTCTTGGATCTTGGAACTCTAATAGGAACTTCTAATAGGTTCTTGGATCTTGGAACTCTAATAGGAACTTCTAATAGGTTCTTGGATCTTGGAACTCTAATAGGAACTTCTAATAGGTTCTTGGATCTTGGAACTCTAATAGGAACTTCTAATAGGTTCTTGGATCCTGGAACTCTAATAGGAACTTCTAATAGGTTCTTGGATCTTGGAACTCTAATAGGAACTTGGATCTGATGGAGTGGAAAATAAGGGATTTGTTTGCAAAACTGGACTTTTCCAGACACAGAGTGTGACCTTCAACGTAATCCACCTCTCTGACTTTTGCTCCTTCATCTGTTAAACTAGGATTAATGCCTGGTTCACACCAGACAAGGACAAGACAAAAATTTCCCCGTTTTTTCATTGTGATTTGGAGATCCTTTTATCAGAGTAGCTTTTGGGGCACAAAATAAAAGAAGAAAAATGTTTCACATTCTAAAAATAAATGTCCTGCCGTCGCCTCAATGAACCAAAGCAGATGTCCACACTCTGGACCTAAACCAAAGGACCGTGATTCATGTTAATGTGGAACGATGCACCTAAAATCTTTCAGGGCACCTAATACTGGGTATTGGTTGTTATTCCATAATCATGTAAAGTAGCATTTCTCCAAAGTGTGGGTGGGTCCCAAACCAATTTCAGGTGGGTCGCGTATTGCCTCGCTTACAGCACAATCCAGAGTAACTACGGGACCTCTTGTGTCGATGTAAGAAACATTTACATCGATGTAGTTACGACGCCACCTATGGGAAACCTATGGGAAATCCATAGAGCAATCCAGAGTAAATTCTTCTTGCATTGACACAAGCTCCCATACTTACTCTGGATTGTGCTGTAAGCAAGGCAATATGCGACCCACCTGAAATTGGTATGGGACCAAGGTTTGGCACAGAGCTGGTTTGGCACAGAGTTGTGTGACACCATTGAAAACATAGGCTTGAATAATTTGGCTTCCTGTTAAATCTGAGATGTTTCTGCAGCCTCTCTGCAGACAGGCTCCATGTTTGGATTCTCAAACCCAGGATGCTGAACCCACAAATAAATAGGGCACACTGTACTGTATGTTGTCTAATCTAACCGGGTTACCCATGTGTCGAGGCAAGAAAGACTATCAAAGGGGGGGAAGGGGAGCCAAACTTGGAAAAACAATATCTCTGGGTTTAGTTTCAAAAGTCCAATGGCAGGGATGTCGCTTGCACCTAGCGGTGGGCCAAGGGAGGGGTAGGGTGAGCAACGAGCCCTTGCTTAAATAATGCCACAAATTAGCCACATTTTCAAACACTGGCCTCCCCATTTGTCTGCATATCGGTGAATTATTTACGGTGCTTTGGCAGGCCCATATGATCTACAATGTAATATAGACAAAGCACTTTCTGCAACCAGGGCTAATACATTCCAGTAATATAAGGGGATAATTGCATCGAAGCAAGCCTTGCTTGGCACAGCAGGCCCCTCTCCCCGAGATGTGGGGATTCACAAACACCGTTCCCTTTACAGCGAGCACACGTATAAATCTCACGACATTGCGAGGACCCAAAAAAATCTACTTCGCAAGTGCGGTTGCTGATGCTGTACCGTCAATACCTTTATTTATTTACTATTCCTGTCTCAAGCATTCAAGACTGGAATAAAAAATGGGACAGATGGGAGGTAACTCCTTCAATCCAAATTTATTCTACATTCACAGAATCATAGAGTTGGAAGGGACACAGTGGATCATCTAGTCTAACCCCCTGCCTGTAGCAGGAAATCCTCGTCTTATGGGGATCCGGGTCTCGAACCCTGCTGGTTAACAGGCACAGTGTCTTAACCACTTGTGCCACCAGGCTCCATTCCTATTGATGTCATCCTACAACACCCCTATTTTTTCACTTTTCTCTGCAGCATCAGTGGTTCTCAAACTGGAAGTCTGTGGTCCACCAGTGGGTCCTGACCAGTGGTGGGATTCAAATAAATGAACAACAGGTTCTATGTCCCATTAGTAACCAGTTCTCAGAACCAGGCACTCATTAGCAAAGGGTTCTATAGAACCTGTGAGAACCCCCTGAAGCCCACCACTGGTCAAGACTCTTTTTTGGTGGGTCATGGCACTGACAAGGCAGATTAGGCTAGGTGATCATGGGTTAAACAACCTGCTACCAGCAGCACTGCTTGCCTGTTTACCATTATAGCCACAGGGGTTTCAGCAGCTGTTAAGGTGAAATATTTTAGCTGGGTCCCATTGCTAAACAGGTTGAGAACAATTATTAGATTGCATCTCAACATCATTTGACTCCTAGATTCATCTCTGATTTTCAACATAGGGGTTGTTACTAGCCGTTAGTTATTAGACATTTTATTTTTCAATAAACCACTTTGTGACATTTTGGTTGAAAAGTAGTATATAAATACAGGTACCCCCAAATCCAGAGTAACTACGGAAGAACATAAGAGACATTATGTGCACCTGTAGTTACTGCACCACCCAGCGAAAACCTATGGGAAATTCATATTGGTATCCAGAGTAAATTGTTCTTACACTAGAGCCAGGACTCCCTGCAGTTACTCTGGATTTTGCCGACAGACAGATAGTTTGATTGATTGATGGCCAGGGAATCCTCTTTTTCTAGGACATATCCTCTTTCTAATCCTTGTGTCCAGGAAAAGAACGTCAATGTCTTCTTTTTCTATTTGATCAGGCAGCACATAACATTCTTGCAATTAAGGAATTACATTCAATAATATGTAGCAGTTTAAAATTTAATAAACTATGTGAAATTTAATAAACTATGTTTAACCATGTGAAAGCCGTAAACATGAGTGTTTTTTGTTTTTATTTTGTCATGTCCTGTGTTTTTCTTCGGTGTCCTACATTTTGGGGGACCTCTCTTGTCTCTTGTCCTCTTTTGCGGTTATGACATCTGGTCACCCTACATTATGACCCTCATCGGGGCAACTACGTCTAAAGATTAGCATTTAAATTTGGACAGGTGGGACCCCAAAAATTCTGAAACTATCTACCAAGGATGACACAGAAGACACCAGAATTAAAGTAGACACACATTGCACTTCTTTTTTTGGCTCCCAAAAGTTTGGGTCTGAGTTAGAGTGACCATATGGCATAACCGATATCTATCTATCTATCTATCTATCTATCTATCTATCTATCTATCTATCTATCTATCTATCTAGGTAGGTAGGTAGGTAGGTAGGAGGTAGGGCTGTGGGTGGCACAGGTGGTTAAGTCACTGTGCCTGTTAACCAGCCAGGGTTCGAGATCCGGGTCGGCCCCACAAGACAGGGTGAGCGCCTGTCCTTAGCCCAGTTCTGTGACGCCAATCGTACTGGCTCTGCCTTTCCATTGGACTAATTCAGTGGCGTGGAGAGGGGGGATTTGCTGCTTGGGTAACAGCCTATCCTCCATAACAATCCAACCCAGGCTTTCGTGCTTTGCATGCAGCGTATGCAGCGCCGAGCACAATACCATAGTCTTTCAAGACTGACGGAGGCCTGCTTTTTTTTTTTTTAGTTAGATAGGTAGGTAGGTAGGTAGGTAGGTAGGTAGGTAGGTAGGTAGGTAGGAAGGAAGGAAGGAAGGAAGGAATGACAAATCTATCTATATATCTATCTGGGTAGGACAAATCTATCAGTCAAGGCCCTCCGAAAATGTAGAACACTGAAGAATAATGGATTTGCCAAAAAAGCTAAAAACACATATATTGCTTTTATGTACTAATTTAAACACTATAAATTATTTATTATTAAATTTAAAACTATTCCATATAGTTTCCTACATCTTTATTATTAATTGCAAGAAAGCTACAGTATATGCTGTCCTCTCACAAGGAAATGGAGGACACTGAAGTTTTACAAGGCTTAAAAAAGGAAATTAAGGGCACAATCCAGAGTAACTACAAGAGCACGTAAGAGACATTACGTACACCTGTAATTACTGCACCACCTAGTGAAAACCTATGGGAAATTCATATTGCAATCCAGAGTAACTTGTTCTTACTCCAGAGCAAGGACTCCCCGTAGTTACTCTGCATTTCACCCAATATCTGGAAATAGGTTTACCATAATTCTGTTCCACAAAACCAGGGTAGGACCCCCATCAAACTTGTCAGTATATGGATGCAATCCCCGATAACTGGGACTGTCCTAGTTTTCCTGGACGTATGGCAGCCCTAAATGGAAAAAGAGGACATATGATCACCCAGGTTATGAGCATAACAAAAGGAAGTCATCACATCCATCAAATCAAGTTCCTCTTAACTGTGGTGTCCATGTCCTATTCTTTGCAATTCTGCTAATATTATATTATTATTAATTATATTATAATTCTGCTAATATTCTTTGCATTTCTGCTTTTGTGTTCTGCATATACACACCCGCACACCTACTCTCTTGTACACGATCCCTCCCTTTTCATACCCAATTTCCCGAATGCCACCTCTTGTCACGACACTTGAATTACATCCTCAGGTTGTAGCTTTACAAACCTGTTGGGCTTGTAACCTCTCGTTAAAACACATGTGCACACACAAAAGTGTTCCGTGATCTATGTAAACTGCGGTAGATGCTGGAATCCTTGATATTAATATCTCTCCCTCTCTCTCTTTTTTTTTTGTTTGTGTGTCAATGTACTCCAGAATTTAATTAAGCAATGTTTTGAGAGCATATTATATATGTTTGAACAATTTTGCGGAGCCGACAATATGAGCTATTGACCTGCAGGAGAGAAGTTCTGCCGGTGAATTCCGCGCATGCAGACATTTTGCCGGGGCTATTTTTGACGGAAAATAAGCGAGTCCTTCCGTACGTGTCTCTTTGTCACCAGCTGATGAGTTTTAATTGGGTAGGTCTTCCTAATTTCTTCATTGTACATTTGGATGTCGCTACCAGCCGAGCAAACTACAGATGGTGATGGGAGAGAAAATAAAATTATCCGAGGAAACAATTAGATGGGCCTTCCGGAGAGCTGACGGCTGCAATGGATGGCTTGCTGGTGACTTCCAAGAACAGAGCATTTGACTGGCCTCACATGCCAGGGTAAGGCATGGTTTGACTGGTGTCACATGCCAGGGTAAGGCATGGTTTGACTGGTGTCACATGCCAGGGTAAGGCATGGTTTGACTGGCATCACATGCCAGGGTAAGGCATGGTTTGACTGGTGTCACCTGCCAGGGTAAGGCATGGTTTGACTGGCGTCACATGCCAGGGTAAGGCATGGTTTGACTGGCGTCACCTGCCAGGGTAAGGCATGGTTTGACTGGCCTCACATGCCAGGGTAAGGCATGGTTTGACTGGTGTCACCTGCCAGGGTAAGGCATGGTTTGACTGGCGTCACATGCCAGGGTAAGGCATGGTTTGACTGGCATCACATGCCAGGGTAAGGCATGGTTTGCTTGGCGTCACATGCCAGGGTAAGTCATGGTTTGACTGGCCTCACATGCCAGGTTAAGGCAGCAAGGAGTTCTCCTTGCACATGGCACATCAGCCTTATTTCTGATGCCCTTATAAAAATGCCAGCATAACAAAACCAGTGCAACTCATAGCCCAGTGGTCGCCAAATTTAACTGGGTCACCTGACAACCCCGCAGCCTTTTCTTCCCAGGTCAGCAAACATCTTTTCTTCCCATGTGGCAAACATTTTGGATCTCACAACATATCACAAGATCCAACATAGCAGAACCCATCTGGTGAGATTTCATGAAATCCAAAATGTTGGCAACACCAAAATGTATCTCACAAAATCCCATATATCTTGGGCTGTGGGTGGCACAAGTGGTTATGACACTGTGCCTGTTAACTAGAAGACCAGTATTTGAGACCCGGGTCCCCACAAGACAGGGTGAGATCCTCTCCTTAGCCCATCTCTGTGACGCAGCTGGAACCCATCATATTGGCTCTGCCTTTCCATGGGACTTTCAGTGGTGTGGAGAGGGGGGGTTTGCTGCATGTGTAACAGCTTATCCTCCATATCAATCTACCCAGGACTTTGTGCTTTGCATACATTGTCAAGCACAATCCCTTAGTCTTTCAAGACTGATAGATACCAAGTTTCAAGCTTATTATATCTAATATGGTGGCATCCGGGAAACAGGTAGGAGGTGCAACTTGGGAAAACCTTTGATGCTCCTCTGAGTGTCCTACACTGCCCTACAGCAGTGGTTCCAAAATGTTTTTGACAGGCAGCTTTCCTGGCTCACTGGGCCATTGGGTACGACTTCCCATTAGGGCGACAATCTTATACATTGTATAGGTTAGCAGGTTTGCCGGAAGAACACAGTAGGTCCCTGGGGAGTTGTGGCTCCCAGTTTGGGCACTGCTGCCCTAAAGTGTTGCAATCCACACTTTGGGAACCCTGTTTTAGCCCAACAAGAATCAGGAGACCTAAAGGGGCCAATAAAAACCTATTTGATCCTATGAAATTTCAGACAAAGGCCTTACCCTACAATCTAGCATAACTACAGGAGCAGATAAGAGACATTATGTGTACCCGAAGTTACTGCACCACCTAGTGAAAACCTATGGGAAATTCATATTGCAATCCAGAGCAAATTGTTCTTGCACTGGAGCTAGGACTCCCCGTAGTTACTCTGGATTGCTCCCTTAGTTTGCCAACTTTTTTGTCTCATCCAGTACTCCAGGGTCAAATCGACCCTGTACTATAGTTCTGTACATATAAGGAAAAAATGTTGCATGAAGTTTTAGTATGGGACCCTGCAGGAAGTTAGTGTTGTTGTTTTTTAATGGAATTTATTATTATTTGATAAGAACTTAGGACTTTTTTACTGCTAATTAGACAGTTATAAATCCAAAAGCATGAATTTTGTATCACCGAGTACTGCCAGGGTCAAACTGACCCTGTACTATAGTTTGGTACATATAATGAATAAATGTTGCATCAAGTTTTAGAAGAATTATTTTATACTAACTTTAATTGTGAGATATTGTGAAGTTATGAATTTTAATTATAATTTTAGCTAGCAAAATATTGACTAGCCAGTGAAGAGCAACATGGGTCTGACGGACCCTGCCAGTATTCGATGCTATAATTTGAATTTATAGAAAAAATATAAATTCAAAACATTCATGCTTTTGGTTTTATAACTGTCTAATTAGCAGTTAAAAAGTCACAAGTTCTAGTCAAATAATAATAATAAATTCCATTAAAAAAAAACAACACAAATTGCCGACTGGGTCAAAATGACCCAAATGGTAGACTAACCCCCAATCCAGAGTAACTATGGGAGCACGTAAGAGACTTTATGTGCACCCGTAGTTACTACACCACCTAGTGAAAACCTATGGGAAATTCATATTGGAATCCAGAGTAAGTTGTTCTTACACCGGAGCAAGGACTCCCTATAGTTACTCTGGATTTTGCCCTAAGGGTCTTTAGAACAGCCTATCACTCAGGTAGTCCAGGTACCCATATGATGAATGGATCCATAAAGAAATGGAGATATGGATTCTCCTCTTCCACCCACAGGTGTGCATTGAGACCATGTGCATGAACTATTCTGTCATCCCAATTCTGAATCTCACCGGTCCCAAATAAAACATCGCCTATTGAAATCATGCGGAAAAAAATTCATGTTTTATTTTTTGTTGTGGAATAATTAAGTGTATCTTAAAGATGGTAGAAAACAAGTATCTATAAGCTTGCTTGGAGGCCTACTGATGGCAGCAGTCAAGGTAGAAATTGAAAGAACGCAAGACATGTTGTTACCCAGAACTGAAAATCCCAATATTAAGATGGCTAATCTGCAGTTTGTTGCCCGTTATTGCCCCCCAATCTGCCACTGGAAGGACGAGGTGGAGTCGGGGGTGGGAGGAAGGCTTATAGGTTAGGGCCAGGGTACCCATATGTCCTCTTTTTCCAAGACATGTCCTCTATTTTAGCCTTGTGTCCTCGGAAAAAAAATCTTAATTGCACTCCTTTTCCTTGTGAGCAGTCAGAATGTAGCCTTCTTGTAATTAGTGAATAAACATATATGGAATAAATTATATGTAATATTTTTAAATATACAGACTATGGTGTTTAAATAACCACATGAAAGCAACATAGATGATTTTTTTTTTTGCTTTTATTTTCTCTTGTCCTACCTTTTTTGAGGGTATCCAACATTTTGGAAGGGGCTTGTCCTCTATTGTGGTTATGAGAGTATGGGTTAGGATAGTAACAAAATCTGGAATGTATTGACATTAAAATTCCATTACTGGTTATCTGATAGTTTTACCGGTCAGACCAGTAAAACACCAGTTGGTTGACAGACCAAAGACGTTTGGCCAAGTGGACCCTTTGTCCACACCAGTGCCTGGTCTTCTTGGATCTACATATAATGGGTATGTTGATACAGAAGTTTCTGCCTTCAAAATGAATAGCATCTTCACATCTCCCATATACAACAGCAGGTTTTTAAAAATCCCTGTAAGGGATTCTAGAAACTGAGTATCAACCTATGGCAGCATCTCTCTCATTTAGGAAACAGAAGAGCGCCATCTGTTGGATCTTCCATTCCTTGACAAATAGAAGAATCATCCCCCCCTCCAAAAAATAATAAATGCAACTTTTTGCCCTTTTAGTTGGCACTCCTATAACCTCTGCTATTTTTCAATAGCGAAATTCTTTAATTGGATATCTACGTTTAGGGCAACAACTCCCCCTTTCCCAGTTTAGGAGTCGGAATCCTAAATATAATGTGTGTATATTTATATTAGATACACTTTTTATTTTTAAAATGCAAAGGTAAGGGTTTGGGGTCGGCATAAGAGACCAGATCTAGCATATATTACGTGGTGTGTTGTTACCCTGTTATAGTGTGCTTGTTGCCCAACTATAGTGAGCAAGCAATATAATTGGGACAATCAATCAATCAATCAATCAATCAATCAATCAATCAATCAATCAATCAATCAATCAATGACCACCTGTCGGAGATGCTCTAGGAGGATTTCCTGCTACAGGCAAGGGGTTGGATTAGATAACCTACTGGCTTCCTTCCAACTCTATGATTCTATGATAAATAAATAAATAAATAAATAAATAAATAAATAAATAAAATAAATAAATAAAATGAATGAATGAATGAATGAATGAATGAATGAACGAGCGCCTGTCAGAGATGCTCTAGGAGGATTTTCTGCTACAGGCAAAGGGTTGGATTAGATGACCTACTGAGTTCCTTCAAACTCTAGGATTCTATGAGTCGATGAAACAAACAAACAAACAAACAAACAAACAAACAAACAAACAAACAGTATGGTGCAACAACAGCAACATCTGTCTGGGGATGCCAATGACCAGGGCACATTTTACTTGTCCAAGCATCACAAGTGTCCAGCTTTCCACCACTGCCTGGCAAGTGGGGGGTGGGCAACCAAGCACTCCACGTTGGAGATCAGACCATCTCACACAACCTGCTTAGACAGACTTTTTGGTCCTCACATTGTTTGGCTATGCCAGGGTTAAGTGACATATTCTTTGATAATGCCATGATAGCTTCAAAGACTCATCTGGGCCTTGGGTATGAATGTCTGGCTGGAATAGATTCCGCCATGGATTCCCAGAACAGCCAATTCCATACATCACCCCTTTGGTGCTTATTTGTGAGGAAGCTTCATCTCTAATTGCTACTATGAGTAAAGGTCGAGTTGAAGAAAATGAGCACAAGAAGGAGCAAATTGGCATTCACAACCGGGGTGTGTGTGGTTGTGACACCACAAAAATTAGCATAGGTGTGCCAATGTAATACTAAGGCTGACCTGATCTTGCCACCCCCACTTCACCTCTGCCACCCCATTGCACACAGTGAAAATCATGTGCTTCCTGTCAATATTTTATAGAGCGATGGTGAAAACGTGGGTGTGTAAATGATTGTGTCAGCGCTCTTCCCCAACTTGTGGATTTAATTTTTCCATCAACACCACCTTCCATCATAATACTGGATATAATTATAATTATATCCATAACAGTGGATATAATTTTTTCCATCAACACCAACACTGGGAGAATGGTGGAGGCCCCCCATCTTTCACAGAATTGCCAACATGCGTTATTGGGTGACAATAACAGAAAAGGGCTATTCTTCTCTATTGTATCCCAATTTTGTACAATCTTTGCATCGTAATTGTGATATACAGTAAAACTTTGGATTGAGAGTAACTTGGATTGAGAGCGTTTTGCAAGATAAGCAAATATCTAATCAATTTTGACTTGATATACAAGCGATGTCTTGAGTGGAAAAATTGTCCCGGCCGATTTCAGTGCTCCACCAGCATCTACTCAGCCTCTCCTGAGAGACCAGCCTATGCATGTCTACTCTGAAGAAACAGCACAATCCAGAGCAACTAATCTGTCCACATAAGAGCCCTTGGGGTGCTCTGTCTACCACCAAGGTGGAGCAACTGCAAGATGCTCCAGCCCAGTTACTCTGGAAGAGGCTTAGGGCAGAGCAAGGCAAGATAGGGTGCCCTAAGAGAGGTGGACCTGCTCTGCCCTAACTGGGGCAGCCTAAGCAGCTCAGGAGAGGCAAGTGGAGGGCATGTCTAGCATTGCCTAGGGCAGAGCAGTTACTCTGAATCCGAAGCCTGTTTCCAAGGCAGAAATGCCCTCTTCCAGCCCTCAGAGTTATACCACCTCAGGAGCAGGTATAGTAATGAGTAGACCCATAGGGGTCCATGATAAGGCCCGAGTAAGAACGGCAGTGTTGACCAAAAATCTGAGTTTTTGGCCAGCCTAGCTGCAACCCCTGCCTCTCAACCTCAGGATATGGAACAAACTACAGCTGCCCACAAACCTCAGGATACAGCAGGCCACTCCAAGAAGCCCCTTGGATTCACTGTAGAATGTACTGGCATCTCATAATGTACTGCACCAGACTGGTGCAGCTGGTGTGGGCCGCATTGGGTGATGCGCTCCGTATGGGGTGATGCGCCGGAGGAGTTTGACTGTCCTTTGGCAGGCCCCAGGCGTCAGCACGCCCAAGGCGGAGCAGCAGCCAGCAGCTGCCACTTGTCTGCGCAGCTGGCCCGAACGGCCAGCTGAGGTGCACTGCGCAAAAACACATTGAGCATGCCGAACAGCTTCAGAGACTTCCTTAGAGCGGCAGCTGAATGTTTTCAGAAAGAGTACTGCACAGGCACTAACTCTGATGCCTGCAGTCTCCTCTGAAGCCAAAAGACTTCAGAAAAGTACTGCGCAGGTGTCAGAGATGGTGCCTGCGCAGTACTCTTTCTGAAGCCAACTGCGCAGTCCAGGCGACTGCGCAGTCCAAGTGGCGGGGTGAGCACATCCCAGGGGTGACACATAGACTTCCACACCGGATGATGCGCAGAGTCGTGTCACCACTGTTGGCACCACAGCTGTTCCTTGTTCAGTGTGATCTGAGGAGTGTCTCCTCAGGAGCAAGTCCTCCCCATGTGTCAATTACTTAGCATGCTCTGGAGCAGTTAGGGCAGCCCAGGCTTCCTGACTCTCTGGATGCAGCATAACTTTCTGCTCTGGATACAGAATAGTTAGGAGAGAGCAGTTAGGGCAGAGCAGGCTGAACTTGCTCTGGATTGTGTCCTAAGCCTATTCCAGTCAATGGGGCTCACTCCTATGTAAGGAGAGGAATGGAAAGGAGCCTGAGATACTTTACCTTGCATGTCTACTTTAAAGTAAGCCCTATTGTAATCAGTGGTGCTCACTCCTGTTGTAAGGTGGGCAGGTGGCAGTCTGAGAGACATAAGTACAAATTAATCTGTTTTATTTTTCTTTATATTTTGTATTTTTCTTTATTATTTTGTATTATATTACAGTATTGTAATCATTTTTATAGGAATATTTTTGGGTCGTGAAACGACACAATCCCACACACGCATGAGCGCACGGCCTGCGTACATGGAAGGATGCCTACCATCTTCCTACCTATGAAAGGAGCCAGGCTATGGACACGAAAAGGGGGCTGCGCCGTTTCATTATTTAATTTCTACAAATGCACTTTGAAGATGGAAAAAGCGCTCCTTTAGAGGCTAAATATTATTATTAACCACAAAAGGCGGAAACGAGACGAGTTCAAACGAAGGACTCTCTCTTTAAAGCATGTTGACAGGAGGGCGGCGTGCGCCACTTATGAAGTTTACGCCATTTCCAAGGATAGAAGCAATTACCCCCTAGAGTAGTCGCACTCGGTGAATTAAAATTAATTGAATGCTATAGGAAAAAAATAAAACAATGGTGGGGGAGGGAAGGTACTTGCTGAATTTAGTTCTTAGTGGCTGGGAGAGAAGAGCATTACTAAGATCCGGTATAATGTGCATTGCGTTGTCCACTTCCCACGGTAAAATGAGAGCTATTCCGCATCGGCCATGCAAAATCCAGAGTAAGGGCAAAATCCAGAGTAACTACAGGGAGTCCTTGCTCTGGTGTAAGAACAACTTCCTCTGGATTCCAATATGATTTTCCCATAGGTTTTCACTAGGTGGTACAGTAAATATGGTTGTACGTAAAGCAACCTACGTGCTCCCGTAGTTACTCTGGATTTGGGAATATGTTTCAAAAATTTGTAATGAAATTAAAAGCGCACAGCCAAAATATGGCTGAGTTGAAATGCACAGATTACAGAATACCACTGGGATGGGGGCCTATATTTTCATGGAGTGGCAACATCTGGGGGTACAGGATACGCAGTTGGTTCATGGCCACCATGTTCCCCTCCATACACCCTGAAGCAATGAGACACGGTGACATGGAGAGTCATTCTAAGCGCTGGGCATCACTAGGGGTGCGCACTATGGGAGGTGACACCACTGCTGCCCTAAATGTGAAAATACAGTACCAGGATTTTTTAAAAAATGTGAAAATCCCTTCATGTTATATATCAATTGATGTGTAATTTCATGCAGAATGCAATGAAATTAGCATAGATAGATAGATAGATAGATAGATAGATAGATAGATAGATAGATAGATAGATAGATAGATAGATAGATAGATATAGAGTTGGAAGGGACACCGTAGGTCATCTAGTCTAACCCCCATGAATGAATGAATAAATGAATGAATGTGGAGTGGCCAGTGGTGCATCACCACACTGACAGCCAGGGTGTTGCCCTTTACACACCATGGGAGGAGGTCCATCAGGGGGTGACACGCCAGCCTCCCACAACAGATGGCACAAACCTTAGTTATGCCACTGTTCTTATATGGACCATTCTGGAATTTGATATCTCACACATGGAGCACAATCCAAACCACGTCTATTCAAAAGTAAGTCCCGTTCAGTGGGTCTTACTCCCAGGAAAAAGTCTTTAGGATTGAAGACTTACACACATATACAGAAGAGGGCATCCCTGGGGTCTCTTTACCGTCACTTGTGAATGTCTCACATTTTGTCACAGGCACATTCTGTAAACATTTTGCTGCCACTTATAGATATTATATGGTATATTTTCACTCGAAGGTGGTACGGCTTCTATATTTGTCAATACAGAAAAATCCCAAAAGGTACCCTAAAGCCCTTAATGCCAGTAAATAAAAAGCAGGGAACATGGTTCAAACCAGGTTACTATTGGTTCGGGAGTTGAGCTTAGACCAGGAAGATACAGGTTCAAATCTCCACCCAGCCATGAAGCCTCCTCTGTGATCTCGAGCCAGTCATATCAATCATTCAACATCTCCTACCTCACAGGGTTGTTGTGAGGACAAAAGGAAAGGGAGGAATAATGTTCACCTTTTGATCTCCTTGGACAAGAGAGGATTATTATTGTTGTTGTTGTTGTTGTTGTTGTTGTTGTTGTTGTTGTTGTTAAAAATCAAACAGTAATACACAGCGAACAACTTCATGCTGGTTTCTGTCACATCACCAGTCAAACCCTTCCCGTGTCTAGGACTGTGTGATGTAGCGGCATGTGCTGAGCCTTTTTATTGATTGATTGATTGATTGATTGATTGATTGATTGATTGATTGATTGATTGATTGATTGACTGACTGACTGATTGATGATGATGATGTAAAATATTCAAAATAAAATCAGATCACGACTTGTGGAAAGGGTTTGAGGGGGAATAACAGTATCATATGTTATTGCTGTTGGCTTTATGGTTTGGTGTGCAAATCCCCCCCCCAAAAAAATTTCTTGCTACCTTTCAAAATGCAAAAAGAAAACAAAAGGAACATGTATAATAACTGCTATTAAGCTGAGTGGCAAAAATAATTTTTCAGTAAAATGAAGTATCCTGTCTCTCACCGGCAGATTACAGCAAGATGGGGGGACATCAGTCATAAGACGGATCTGTTTTCTGGGCTGTTTCATTTCCATAAATTAAACTTATGGAACACATTCGACTAAGTGCGCCATGTGCTGCAAGGCTGCTTCTCCTGTCAGTCATGAAGCTTCCTGGGTGATCTTGGACCAGTCACTACTTCTTGGTCTTACCTGCCTCACAGGATTGTTGTGAGGATAAAAGTAAGGGCTCTCCTTCTCTTTTACTTGTATATGTACGGCAACACCTCCTGTTATATATGTCCCCTCATTACCTAGGGTTGCCATATGTCCCCCAAACCAGGGATAGTCCTAGTTTTGTGGATTGTGTTCATGTACTGGCACTTGGAACAGAGCATCCTGTCCCGGTTTTGTGGAAGAGAATTGTGGCAACCCTATCTTTATCATCTCCAGGTTCTCACTTCCCTGGAAATGGTATTACCATGCCATAGCAATCCTTATTTAATGAGCTACGCCTGGAATTGGATTTCATAGAATCCTACAGTTGGAAGGGACCTAGTAGGTCATCTAGTCCAACCTCATGCCTGTAGCAGGAAATCCTCCTACAGTATCTCTGATAGGTGCTTGTCGAGCCTCTGCTTGAAGATCCCCAGTCTTTCCCTCCATCAATCTCACCAGTCCCCTTTGAAAGACTTCTAGGCCTAGTAGCATCACTTCATCATGTGGCAAGGAGTTCCACAGAGCTGTGACCCCAAGTCACACCTTTATGTGACCTGGGTGGGCTTCCATAAAGATGTGCTTCCATAAAGGCTTCCATAAAGGTGCCTACTTGACACCTTTATGGAAGCCCGCCTAGAAATCTATTCAGGCCTTTTCAATGAAGAGAAATATTGTACAACAAACTAATTACTGAACACCAAATATGCTCTGGAAATTATCCATGATGACTTTCTGTTTGTATTTTCTTTGAGGTCACATACATGTATGTCACAAGGAAGATGGTGGAGCACTTGACCAATGAATTTCTCCGCATTCCTGTCCACAAGGCACTCTTCTGTTCAGCTCTCAATTTGCTGGCACCCCAATAATTCTGCCATCCGATCCTTTGCCAGATTTTTTGGGAGGGAGTCGAAATTTCCTTTCCGCTTTTAACCGCTGCCGGATCCGTCCGTTGAATTCTCTGCCCTCCAACAGGTGGAGGGGCCAGGCCGGTGCATATGCCGTTGCGATTGGCAGGGCTTGCGGTGGAAGAAGCTTCTTCCAAGGGTCTCCCGGGGCCATGTGCAACTGGGACCTGGCAAAGCTTGCAAACACCATCTGGCATTGGCAGGCCTGGCACTGGTTTTGCGATTTACCCAGATCAATCGGGCAGGCAGGCAGATGCCTGTCTCTATTACTGCACGCAGGCAGCTCCCACCTGGATTCCCTCTGTGGCTTTGTGACGACTCCTCCGCTGAAAGGGAGAGGCTTCAAAATCAAAGGGCAATTTATGGAAAGGGGGGGGGAAGAACTGCACATTAATATCATCCCTATCATTATTTGTGCACAAATTGGTGCCTTCCATCAATGAGCCCAGGACAACCTGCTTGGGTAATCCATACATGTGAGACAGGATAGGTCAAGAACCTACTACAGTGGTTCCCAAACTTCCCTGGGTCACGACACTCCTGTAGATACTCCTACCCAAGTGAGCCTTGCACTACTATCTTGGATCTTGCCGTATGTCCTGAAAAACAGGGACAACCCCGGTTTGGGAGGATTGTGTTCACATACTAGCAAATGGGACAGGGGATCCGTCCCAGTTTTGTGGACGGGAATTATGGCAAGGGAATTACGACACATGAGGGAACAGGTAAGAGCATTTGTGGACATTCCATGGCATGTGCCACTATGCTGATGCTGTGCACTTTGGGAACCCTTGGCCATTCGTTAAATATATTTATATCTGCACAAGGTCAGGCTGGAAGACCAACATTCCTTAATGTGCCTTTACATACACAGCCCATCGTGTTTTATGAGAGCAAGATCAAGATCACCAACAGGGACTGGGAGTAATCATTAGTTAAGATGCTATTTTATGTTTCCTGTGCTCTGTCTTGAGTCCTGTTATGTCCCCCTAAACACAGTGTCTATAACGGCCCTTTGGCTTGGCCCCTGTTGTTGAAAGGACGGGCCAACACACCAAACCATGCCCAGATGCTTGGAACGCAGGACCGTACGGACCAGAGGACTGCCATGTGTCCATTTTATCATCTTAAACACTGTGCTGCTGCCCTCACCGTGCCTGGGGCAGGTTAGAAATTAATTCATTAAAAATGTCATTAAGTGGAGGTAGGAGAAGACATGTTACTGATGACTGAAAACGTGCACGGAGGCTCAGCGCAATTCTTTAAGAACATTAGAAGATGTATTTGGTGTATAGATAGATAGATAGATAGATAGATAGATAGATAGATAGATAGATAGATAGATAGATAGATAGACAGACAGACAGACAGACAGATAGATAGATAGATAGATAGATTTGTCCTACCTACCCACCTACCTACCTACCTACCTAGACAGACAGACAGACAGACAGACAGACAGACAGATAGATAGATAGATAGATAGATAGATAGATAGATAGATAGATAGATAGATAGATTTGTCCTACCTACCTACCTACCTACCTACCTACCTAGATAGATAGATAGATAGATAGATAGATAGATAGATAGATAGATAGATAGATAGATTTGTCCTACCTACCTACCTACCTACCTACCTAGACAGACAGACAGACAGACAGACAGACAGACAGACAGATAGATAGATAGATAGATAGATAGATAGATAGATAGATAGATAGATTTCTCCTACCTACCTACCTACCTACCTACCTAGACAGACAGACAGACAGACAGATAGATAGATAGATAGATAGATAGATAGATAGATAGATAGATAGATAGATAGATAGGTTGATTGATTGGTTGATTGATTGGTTGGTTGGTTGGTTGGTTGGTTGATTGATTGATTGATTGATTGATTGATTGATTAGAAGAACTCTGCTGTATCAGGGCAAAGGCCCACCTGGTGCAGCTTCCTGTATGTCACTATTGCCAGGTCTGCCCTCTCCCTTCACCATTGTTCCCGCGACTCGTGGCAACTCCTCCAGCTGTAAAGAGGAAGCTCATCCCCACTTCAATCACAACTGGATTCCTCCCAACACCACGTAAATAATTTAGGGACGCAGGCGTCAACGGAGCCGCTTTCTGATGCGCGCGGCACGGATCTGGTGCCAGGAATCTTGGGAAAACAGCCCAATAATAATGTACGAGTCCCAAGTAATTAAAGTGCATCATTACATATAAATTTGTAATTAAACACTTTAACGTAATCATCCCACACAGCGTGAGGCCTGATGAATTAATTAAAGGAACTCCAGAAATTAATGTTTTCCTTGTCGGGATTGTTGTCGCGGCCGTTTGCCGTCTCCCCAACTATTCCTGCAGCATGTTGTGAAGTAATTATACCACTACTAAGAGACGGGTGAGTCCAGGATCTCAGCAGAAGGGGTAGAAAAAGGGTCACAAAGAAGCCAAAGGTTGTGACTGAACCAGGTAAGGGCACACCTTAAAGTGACCATCAACCACCTATTGGTCTGCTCAGGAAGTCCTTGAGAACTTCAGCAAGGACTTTATGATGATGCTTGAGATGGTATGCATCTCAAGCATAGGAAGGCCATACCTCTGACCTTAAACATGTTTGCAGAGGCACCCTGTGCACTTCTCATTGTCCAGGGTTTCTCAACCAGTGGTTTGGGAACCACCATTAGCAGTTAAGGTGGTATCTGGTGATACTCACAGGAACCCCGGACACCAGAATGAATTAGGGCAAAATCCAGAGTAACTATGGGGAGTCCTTGCTCCAGTGTAAGAACAACTTACTCTGGATTCCAATATGAATTTCCCATAGGGTTTCACTAGTTGGTGCAGTAACTACGGGTGCACGTAAAGTCTCTTACATGCTCCCGTAGTTACACTGGATTTGGGGGTATGTCCTCTATTTCCAGGACACGTCCACTTCTTAATTATTGTTATTACGGTAACTTTATATCCTGCTTTATACATAGACTCAAAGTGACGATGCTGCAATCTTAAAGACACTTTCCTGGGAGTAAGACCCATTGAACACAATGGGGTTTACTTCTGGGTGGACATGCAGTCCAAGACACCTTCAAAGTGTCTCCCCACTTTCTCCTTCTCTTCCTCCTGAGCTTCTCTCTCCCCTGCTCCCTTCTGGCTAGGCCTGAGCTGCTTCCCTCTTCTCCACTGCTCTTCCCTCCCTCCGGCCACAGGAGGAACAGCGCAGAAGTGTTGCTTTCGCTATGGGCAGGCGCACTAGACGCTGTTTAAAAGGGCTGCCAGCCAGCACATCTGCCCCAGCTGCCAAGGAGAGTGTTGTTATGTGAAGCACAGTTTGTTACATGAAGCAGAATCCTAGAGAAATTTTTGTTCATTATGTGAAACATACTTTACATGAGGCATTTGTTATGTGAGGCGCCACTGTACTGTATTTACTCGAATCTAATGCTCACCTTTTTCAGCTGAATTCAGTCTCCAAAATCAGGGTGCGCATTAGATTGATAGTTGAGCAAATACAGTATTTTTTATTATAAGTATAGGGTGTGCATTAGATTTGATGGCACATTATATTCAAGTAAATGCGGTATAAGAAATAAATTATCTTAATAGGTTTACATTTATTTTAAATATAAGTGTTTATATTAACCATATGAAAGGAGGAGGATCATTTAGTAGTGCCAAGGGAGGTGGTGGACTCTCCCTCACTGGGAATCTTCAAGCAGAGGCTCCACCAGCACCTGTCGGGGATGCTCTAGGAGGATTTCCTGCAACAGGCAGGGGGTTGGACTAGATGACCTTCTAGATCCCTTCCAACTTTAGGATTCTATGATTCTATGAAATGCTATGGCAAAGGAACAACACCGAGAAATATTGTGGTCGATCAAGTGGCACAGAAATTAAATGGGAGTTGTTTTAGGTCAGACCCAAAAAGTCCTAAGTAATTTGGCTAGACTTCTGAAAATGCATTCTAGGTCCAGGATATTGCGGTGTCTGTGTGTACATGATGGGGCTTTGTAATGATGTTGCATCCATATCCTAATCATCTTTGTGCATAATGACGATGCCAAGGAAATCAATCTCTGTAGGGGGTGCACGCCATTCCAGTCCCCGGGTCTCTCCTCCCGTCGCACGGCACCTATTCTGTATGCACAGGACACACTTTGCACAGCTTGCTGCCATGGGTCACTCCGGAGGTGCGCGAACCGGGACAAGCCCTGGCAGAGCCCAGCTGGGGGAGGCTGGTGGAACGCAGCCATGTTAATTATTCCTCAGTGGGGTTCCCCTTGTTTGAACATTCCCTCCAGCACCGCCCAGACATGTCGCTCCACATCTTCCTACGTCGCCACCTGATCTCCCCCTACACAACAGAGGCTGTTTTGCAGGCTGTGATGCGGGGCCTTTGTGCGCCGGCTTCTGAATGAGGAACATGGCCCAAGGCGCATGGCCACATCCGTCCAACTCCTGCACCACCATCACCTGCTCCCATCTTCTTCCCAGAGTGACAAGCACCATCCTGGAGATGGGATGGGAATGTCTGTCTTCTCAAGGTGGCTCCAGAGAGAAGCCCACCCATGGCCACAACCCAGGCCCTCACTGATTCATAAGAATCCATCAGTCAGGAGGGAACGGATTATGGAGAACTTCACCTTCACCAGTTCTGGAAACCGGTTTTGTAAGGCAAGACAGCAGCCTTCCAACATTCACACCCCAAGTCATCTCCGACTATGGGCGAAATCCAGAGTATCTACGGGGAATCCTTGCTCTGGATTAAGAACAAGTTACTCTGGATTCGAATATGAATGTCCCATAGGTTTTCATTAGGTGGTGCAGTAACTACAGGTGCACATAATGTCTCTTACGTGCTCCCGTAGTTACTCTGGATTGTGCCCTTACTCTCCTGTAGCCCATACAGTCCATCAATCTCCTATTTTCCTAAATACTGTATTTACTCAAATCTAACACTCACCTTTTCCAGCCAAATTTAGTCTCCAAAATCTGGGTGCGCATTAGATTTGATGGTTAATTAGATTTTAGTAAATGCATTATTTATTTGTATAGGGTGTGCATTAGATTTGATGGCACATCATATTCGAGTGAATATAGTGTTCTGATTAAAAGTGTGCATTAGATTTGATGGTGCATAAGATTCGAGTGAATGCACCAAAGGGCAGTGTTTCCAACCTATGGGTCACAATCCTATTGAAGTCTCATTTGGGGGGGGGGCAGTCAAGACAACTTTCCAAAACCTGGGCAAGAATCAGCTTGGATCCTGTCCAGTCATGGCACTGCCTTACCAAACAGAGTTCTTGATGTCATCCAGCACAGCATTTTCTCCTGATCTTACCCTCTACCCCTAAGCCTTGCCCTGCTCATACAGTACTACCTCACAGGGCTGTTGTAAAGGCAGAAGAGGAAGGGGAAATTGGGTGAGAGGCAACAAGGGAAGGGATGAACCCTTTGGATGAGGTTTGGAGCTTAAACTGATGATGGCTGCAAACCTAAGAGCACTTTCCTGGGAGTGTGCCCTATTGAACTCAGTGGAACTTACTTCTGAGTAGACACAAATAGGATTGTACTGATAGTCCTGGGAAAAAAATCTTCCTTGTTCTCCTTTTTCTTGTGAGCAGGCAGCATGTTGCCTTCTTGTAATTAATAAACAATACGCAATAAACTCTAAGCGATAGTTTTAAATTTAAGAATGAGTTAATATAGGGTTTTAATTAACCACATGAAAGCAATATATATGAGTGTTCCAATAAAGCAATGTACAGTACTGTATATGAGTGTTCTATACGAGGCTGTAATCCTATCTGCACCTTCCTGGGAGTAAGCTCCATTCACTATAATGAGACTTACCCTACAATCCAGAGTAACCACAGGAGCACGTAAGAGACATTTACATTGACGTAATTACAGCACCACCTAGTGGAAATCTATGGGAAATTCATATTGCAATCCAGAGTCAATTGTTCTTACAGCAGAGCAAGGACTCCCCGTAGTTACTCTGGATTGCGCCCTTACTTCTTAGTAGACAAGCATAGGATTAAGAAGAGCCTCCACTGGATCAGGCCAAAGACCCATCTATTCCATCTCAGGAAGCACATAAGACACCTGCATCCAGGTGTTTCCCATCCACATCTGGCTTTTTGAGGTTGTCCACCTCAAAACACACCCCACATGGCTTGTGACCCGTGATGGTCCTGTCCTCTAAGAATTTGTCCAATCCCTT